>JAOWBP010004006.1:13690902-13708360 GCA_028571105.1 Tragopan temminckii
GTGTGTGTGTGTGTTAAAATACCCATTCTTTTTCAGATAGGGCATTTTTTCTTCCTAACATCTCATCCTTGAGCCTAATCTTCAATTTATCGATGGATCAAAAGCATTATTACACATTCTCTGTAAGGTGGTAATTAGTATTAGTCTTCATGAACTATGATGTTCCTCATGATGTGTTGAATTCTGTCAGTAAGGTAGCAAACTGGAATGCTGAGCATAATTTAATCTGATGCCCCACCTCAGCAGATGACTTTCTTTCCATCTACACAATGTTTACATAAGTAAAATAGTGACAGATAAAATAACATATTTTTACTTTCTAAGAGGAAATCATATTTCAAGTGAGTTTGGGGATAATGTATTTTAAGGAAATTTGTCCTACTGAGAACTTCATGTAAAAGTCCAGACTCATATAATTCTCAAAAGCAGTTTTCCAATCTTCTCTTAATTCATGTGCATTTCTAAATGTAAATCTGTAAAGAAAATCGTGCTTAAGATTAAGGCAAAGTAATTTCCCACGATGATTTTGTGATGTGAAGCAACAGGTTTCTTGAGTTTAATAAATGTAGGTAAAAAGCATGGTAGCAGCCCGAACTGCAAAACTACCATGTTGCTCAGGAGGTGGTTGATCATGTGACAAACGAAATGGCATTTACACTTGCACTGTGCTGCAGATTGCAAGAGAGACTTCTGTGGCATTTGGCTGTCTTAGTGTACAAAATAAATAAATAATTCAACAACCTAGTGGTTAAATAATTAACCTCATTAATGCACTGTCAAAGAGAACTTCCAGGAAGTGTAGCGGTTGCTATGAATTGATATGCGTACAGACAGGTCCCCTGGGGTTAGCTATGAGACAATACCATCTACTGGGTGACTTTGCTCATCATCTCAGCACCATGCATAAATATGACTGTTGCAGAAGGAAATGTATTTGATAATTCTTGATTTCTTCACCCAAACCTTGCTACTAAACCACCTGTTTTTAGCAACACAGAGTAATCGATCAGACATCAGTGGTACAGTGCACAAATAATGAATATATGAGGGCTGCTCTGAAAGTAATGCCTCCTATTTTATTATGCTGGCCCGCAATGTCAGAGGCAGATGTTGGTATTATGGTAGTAGAGGCTGAACCTTCCCACCACTATTCCCCTACATGTTGTTGCCATGTGGCAGATGGCAGCAGAGAGGCAGTTTGACAAAACTGCATCTGACGTGGAAGTGTATATGGAGCAAGGGTGTGAAACAACTCCTTTACGCAAAAAGGAAAATGGCATCCATTGACATTCATCTATGCTTGCTGAATGTTGATGGAGACCAAGCAGAAGATGGTTCATTTCAGCAGTGGTGACAGTAAAGCCACCTCCACTAGGGCAGATTTTTATGAGTGTGATATGCAGGCTCTTGTTCATAACTGGTGAAAATGCAGAGCTCGTGGTGGTGTCTATTTTGAAAAATAGTACTTTGTAGCTGAGAAATTTTCCATTTGTGTTACTGTGCATTACTTTTGGAGCTGCCTACATATTATGCAAAACAGGTTTCATACAATTTCTGATTTTCAGAAAAGGAATTCCACCTATTGAGATGGATTAAACATATCTCTGACAAAGCAATTTTTTTAACATTAGAAATGCTCTGATATTTGATTGAAGATTAGAATGAGTGATCAGGGAGATGAACAATTAGACAATGGACCTAACAAAGGTGTTGAGTATATTTTTGTCTTGATATGCAGCTCAATATATGGATTTGTATTTTTTTCACGAGTGATATGTGTGTTCTCCTAAATATTAAGGCGATACTTAAAATACAATTTTTCTTTCTTTGAGATGACTGCACTGTTGAATCATTTGAATGAAGAAATTACCACCATGTAGTTGCATGTGTATTTTTGGAACATGATCTCATAGACAACTGAGGGATTTGTTTCAAGACTACTTTCCAATATGAAAGCAACACCTTTAAAAGGAGAGAAGCAGTTAGTTGTGAAACCATTTTTTTGTGCATAACCTTCAGTTTTTATTAAAGCTTCTTCTTTTTTTTGCTGCGTTTACAAGCTAAACCAGCTGTGAAAGGTGCAAGCATATAGTTTGTATTCAGCAAAGATCTGTCATTTTGTGCTTACTGCAAGGCAAGTGGCTCTGCCAGTTGGGGCTACAATTTATCAAGCTGGCAGAGTGACAATTTTCATTGCTTTTCAAAATTTATCATGGATAGTCATTTTTGAAGGGTTGACTCTTTTGTTTGAGCAGGCTTCTTACATTCAGACTTACAAAAATGGCAATTATTAATGCTATTAACCCACAAGGCAAAGATCAGTTTTGCTCCTGGAACCTTGAGTATGTCTTCTTGACAAAGATATTTATCTGCTTCTGTGGCTTCCATGGTTTGTGAATTTAGAGAACAGATGTAATATACCAAAACACCATCTCCCTTAAGAACAATGAAAGCCATTTTCATCTCAGCTGTTATAGCAGAAGAACAGGGTAAAGGAGGTTGAAAAAGGTAAAATATTAAATATTAACAGTCAAAATTATTTATTATTCTCAATTCTGACTTCCTTTTTTCTCTTTAGAGGCTTAGAGAGAGACTCATTTTGAGAGGGTTAGTAGCATCTCTATAACCATGCTTCATCAATATCGCTTTCTTTCATGCTGTATTGTAGACAGTAATGCATGTACCAGCAGTGAATGAATTTAGACACAGCTCTGTGAAGTATTAAGAAACTTTGGAGTCACAGAGCATTCTCAGCTTTCATTGACCTAAATAGAAGATGCTATATGTCCTGCGGGATCAGGATCATGATAAAACTTTTCTGGTGGAGCAGACCACCTAAAATCTCATGTCAAAAGGAGAATTGTCTGATGTGATAGAATTTGTTAAAAGAATATTGTGTATGTATCTGCATTTGCATTGTCTCATACCAGATATACAGAGAAATAAAGTCCACTCGTGAGTTAAAGGCAGCTTGCTCAACACCAAAAATGAGGTATGACCTTTAACATTTCTGCTGTTAGAGAGAAAAATTGTGTAGGGGTATCTTAGAAATTTTCCTACCTTCTGTATTTTCTGTGTTCTTTGCTTTGTGAAAATATTACATTTTAATGTAGAGTCAGTATCAACTATTACGATACTTTTTTGCTGGAGTGGGAAGGATATTCCTTACAGCAACAGTACATGTAATTTGGTGGAAGCAATATACCCTGCAGGCATATAGCGAGGCCAGAAGAACTGAGATTCCTCTTTCTGCCACTGATCTGAAACTCTAGGTAATGACAGATACCCATTTCCTCAGCAGTTTCCTTCCTTTTTTCATCATAGGAGTATTTGTGTTATTTTTCCTTGTTTTCATTGGTGGTGGTTGGTTGAGGGTTTTTTGTTTTTTTGATTTTTTTTGAAATGTAGTTTTTCCTGAACAGCTCTAACTAAGATAGAATCTACATAAATTCTAATGTAGAGCAGCTGAAAAAATAAATGTGAACCGCCACAAAGATTCTGTGAGTTCCCCAATATGGAGTGTTCTGCCCAGGCAACAGCCCTGGCTGGCACCAGGCCTCTCCTGCCATCTTCCTGACCACCTTTTAAAGCTTTGTCTCTCCTCCTTTTTAAAGCTTTCTCCATCAAAGCATTTATCATTACTGCTTTGCCTCTCATACAGCAATATTCCCTTCACACACAAGGTGTTAATGTTAAATGCTATTCCCAAAGGAGACAAAAAAGTTTTAGTGTACTAAGAAGGTAAGTGCACCTCATTTTTCAGAAAATTTTGTCATACATAAAAGCACCTTTTTCCCCCATTATTCATGAAAATTATGGTTTCTGTCCAAAAAGTGTTTTAATATGTAGTTTTGCTCCAGTAAAAATATCATGCATGTTACTAAGAACATTGTATGTTTTTAGACTCTTGTGTGTAACCAAATAAATCACAAGCTTGAAATGTATTAATACTCTTTGGAAATTAGGAGAGTTACAGCACAGCATGTGTTTATGTCTCCTGCATCAAGTGTTTCATCTACTTAAAAATTTAAAATCTCATAATCGCTCAGACCCAAGAGAAGTCAGAACATTAGCAAACAGGAAATCAGGGAAAATAAATATCCAAGGAACAAAATAAAGCTTTTCCTTGTGGGATCTATGGATGGCATATTATCTATATGAACAATCAAGTCTCTCTACATCTGCTAATGCTGCGGTCTCCTCCCTCAGCCAAAAAGAAATTGTCCTCTCCAAAATCACTTGTTTTGCCTAACTAAAAAGGTGCCTTCTTCATGCTTCTCTTCTTTTGCTCTTGTATAAGTGATAGACTGCTTTCTGGCATAAAAGTCCCAGACTTCTTTTTCACTCAGAGGATGTTTGGTATGTCTCCTTTTGCCATTGCTGCACGTACCCCACACAGTCAGTGAACTCTGCACCTGTTCTGGGGTCTCACAATTCATGTGAATATAGCTTACAGTCTAGTTTCAAATGTCAGATCATAAGGCAAAACACTGGTAATTAATAGAGCTGAGGCCTTCAAGAAAGAGGAGTCCATAACATCCAAAGGGAATGAATTTATCAGATATATCTAACCTTGCATTTCTGAGAATGTCATCTGAGGATAATGCTCATCTAAACTAGCATTTCAACAAAAGTTAGCAATCAATTGAATTAAGTGGCACAGATTCAAAGAGAAGATCTTATCCTTTGCAAAAGATATTACAGTGTTGCCCTTGATTGTGTCTGAAAAGCTTTCAGCATTCATAATGATAAGGACCTGTAAGGAACTCAGCATCTAAATCTGAACTTTGGTGTCATATTTGGCCCTTCTCTCTAAAAGGTATTGAAGTAACAAAAAAGCAGAAGACACTGAAGACTTGAGGATAGTTTTGTACTCAGCATCTATTTCTGTGGCTTAGGTTTGTCTTTATTAAAGCTGACATCAACGCAACAGTCTTGGACCATGTGGATTTAGAATAAATCCAAATCTTCCACCAGTAGTGTTGTGCTCAATGTAGAAGCAAGTATTGGCACTGTGGATAGGAATTGCACCTTATTTGATGCTTTGGCATTTAAATTTCTACTTTCTATCCTGTGTCTTTTTTTAGAATTAATGATAGGAGTTGTCTGTTTTGATGAACCAGCATTATCAGCCTGTTTAGTTCTGTTGTTGTCATTTTTATTTTATTTTATTTATATTAACTTTGATTATGGTTTCTCATATAGCCATAAAATCTAATGATTAAAAGAAATGCTTTTTCACGCACAGGACAGCAAATGTCAGATTGACTTAAGGGTTGTTCTTTACTAAATTTCCTTTGGGCTTTCCTTTAAGTGAGATGAATGTGAGCTGTTTTGGATAGTATTAAATCTTCATAAATCATATTTCACCCTTTTTTTTTTCTTGTCAAAAACACTACGATCCCACTTGTCAATGGGAAATTCCCACTTTTGAGATGGTCTTTAACCTTGAGAGCACTGGTCTCTAACAAGAAAGCCGCAGTGTGCAATCTGCAGGAGTGGACACTAAGAGTTTTGGAATATTTGGCTTTTTATGCAAGGTATGTGACTGGTATTTGCATCTCTTTAGGCCAGCACCTCAAGAGTGCTAATACCTCTGACTTCATCAAATACAGCCAGGTATTTTTCCTAGCTAGATTGTCATCCTTGAATGTTGGCCATACATTATCCCTAAGCCTTCCACTATTACTGGCTTGAACACTGAATCGAGTCATTAATAAGTTGTCGTTATCTTTTATGGTTTGGGTTAGACTAGAGTTCCTTATTGTGTCAGCTATCATGTATCTGTGACAGTGATACTGTAGATGTTTTCTTTATCTTCTTTTCCTTCTATCTCAGTGTCTTGATGAATATGGAAGGACTATAGCTTTTTTCACCATCTAGAAACTGACTATATGTCACACTGCTTTCCAAGTGGATGAAAGTATTCATTGTAACAGCAAGTACTGATCAGTAACGATGCTGTATTGTGTAATTAGATACTGGAGGACACGAGATCAGCATGCTTTCCCTTTTCTTGATGCTATACGTAAAAGAAGGCACAGTATGCATAATTTTAGGGATTGTTTTCTAAGGATCATTTCACAGTCCTTACTGTGGGAGTGGAATATAATTTCAATATGTGAAGAGAAGGTGTTTGAGAGAATTTTCGTCATTATGGGCAGAACTGTCAATTTTGAGAAAATGCCAGGAGGTGACTAGGTTACACCCATGGCCTTGGGACATTTGAATATCAGACGAGGAAGGGAAGGTTAGAAATGTTTCACCTTGGTGTTTGTGCATTTGCTTCTGTTTGTAAAAATGCAGATAATGCTGCCTTTCTATTTCACAGTCATTGGTTTTTGAAGGAGGCTAGGGTTTGCTAGTAACTAAAATTCCTTGATCACAAAATATAGTAGCATGTATCAAAACATTGGTTGAAATTCAGGCACCTGGATGTTCAAGGGGGCAATTCTTTTTTTATATTTTTAAAAATAAACAATAATAATCATACCTTTATATAAGGTATAATTTCCAAGTGAGAAAGAGGAAGCTTCAGAAAACACATTGATTCTCAGGTATTCTAACTAGTCTGTTCATTTCAGTAAATTTCACAGGAAATTTGATAGAAACATATCCATCAGTTATTTACAAATAAAAACCATAGAACTTTATTCTTTAAAATAGAAATCTGGTTTGTTTTTCCTAATGAGATTGCAGAAGATCACATATTGAGTCAAGTGGAAAAGATGACTCTTTCTAGAAAATTCTTCAGTAGTTGTTAATTCGTAAAATTATAAGGGCATTAGTATCTAAGTATTTGAACTAAATAATGTTGTGGAAATTGCAAAGTTCATTTAGCAATGGATTTTCAGTCTTGCAGAAATGTAACAAATAACTTTACATGTAATGTTTTTAAAGAATAGCAGATATTTAAGATACTGCTTGGCTTTTTCGTTGAAGTTCATGGATATACAGTTTTAATGAATACATCAATTAACTCTGGATATCTAAAGTGATTTAAAAAAAACACAAAACCAAAAAAAGCGTGTACTAATGGTCAGCAAATGAAATACCAATTTAATAAATTAAAATGAAGATGCTCTGTTGAGTTATCCAGCACTCATTAAATTTAGGATAATTCTTATGTAGTCTTTGGAGAGTGTTCAGGATGATTACTATTTCTCAAATGACCATTTTGATTAGCAGAGAAACATAATTAAGTTCAATGTTTAGACAGTTATTGCAAAGGGATTTAAGCTACTGAAGTCTGACTGGGCTGGATAAAAGAGGTTCTAAATTTTTTCTGTTTTTTTTTTTTTTTCTTCTCAGCTACTTGATATCCTTCAGGGCCAGGTATAAAGTAGGATTTAAGTGAAAAGTAGAGGCTAGAATTCTAAACCTTACAGCACCACTTAGTTGCAACTCAACATGCTGCAGATCCTTCCAGCTTAAAATCTCCCCATGCAGAGATGTCTCTAGGCTAACGATCTAATTATATGAATTAGATAAAGACTATTATTTGACAACCTTTAATACTAATAGCAGTATTTTAAAGTAAAAGTGCCAGTCTATTCAGCTCTTCAAAAGAAGTTGGATACTACTCTTCGACTACTGCAGCTATTGCCAAGCAGAAAGAAGCATCCTAATGCAGCTCTAAGTAGAGCATCTAGTAGGTCAAACTTGAGATTTGTTCTTATACTAAGTAAAATAACGGTTCTGGTAAGAGAAACTACTTGCCTCTGAAGCTCTTACCCCAGTTTTAAAGAGTCTCTGCTCTCATGTGTTGCACAAAATTTCTATGTCCCTAACACAGAACTGTGGTCTTATACCAGAGGGGCAGATATCTGAATCAGTACTAAAACTCTTAATAGATCTGACTCTTGAATCCACTATAAAACACATATTTAAATGTATTATACTCAGGGAGGCTTTTAAAGAAATATATATAGATGATTCTGTTCAGCTTTCATCACGTGACCTCTTGGATTCCATAATGAAGGGTCTGAAGCACTGAATCTCCTTTGTAATCTATTATTCAAATTTTACTTGTTAATGAAGATATCTTTGTTTAACTTCTCTCATTGACTAATCCCATTTATGATGAAAAATCTTGATCATTATCTATGAGTCTGAAACCCAAATAAATATCATGGTTCACTTTTGCTTCTGCATTCACTTAGAAGAGAATCTGCTTGGACTGAGTGTCTGATCTGAGAAGCAGCAGAGTTCTGTGTTTGAAGCCCAAAGCAAGTAATGTTAAAAACTAGTTGATCACTTAATGGTTTTCTTAACTGTGATGGGAAAAGGAGGGCTACAATTATAGTCCCACTTAGACTGAATTGTAGTAATAAATCCTTGATTGCTGTGCCATCATTTCTGCTTGTGTTCTAGAGTTTTGTGTGACCACCGCAACAGATATATTCCCTCCAGTTAGTTATAACAATAATACAGGTCAGCTCACGAAGAGATGTTTTATATGGAAAGAACCCAGTCGTGCTTCTAGCAATAATTGAAAAGGCTTCGAAATTGGAATAATTTGTGAAGAGAGGGTGATAGAGTAGTTCTTTCATTTTAATTGGTAGAAAAAAACTGTATAGCAGCAAGATGTAATTTTGTGTATTTGGGCTGGTGGTATCTTTTTTCTCTTTGGTTCCCCAGCCCTTTCCACTGAACACCATGTACTGGTTTCTATGTTGTCATCCCTCTGGTGCTGCCATCAGCTGCAAAATCCCTCTACATATTGCATGGAAAAGCTTTAATATTTCTTAACCTGATTAGGATTTTGCTCTTGAGGCATTTGCACTGCATTCCAGGGAGCAAAGAAGTGACATACTACTCAGTTTGACAGCAGGTATTGCCTGGCACAAGCAATTTAACTAGACTTCATTTTCAGTCAAAACTCAAAGACATGCTTTTCTGTTGGATCGATATTTATATATTTAATATTTGGGAGTTTGTGCTGAGTTGGCTCCAATTTACTTGATTAGCATGACAACTTATAATTTATAACAAGGTGAATACAGGTTTGGCAAACTCAACTGTTCCTGTTAAGCGCACTTTGTGCTGCTTCTTTTCTCTGATTTTCATGCTTGAACATGCTTTTTCCTTGAGAATATTAGTATCATTGCATGAACATATAAAGTTTTGTAAGAGATGTGTTTTCTGTTCATGCATCAGAGCCATGACAGCCTCCCCTGCTAGAGTTTGCTGGGGTCCCTGCCCTGCTTCACCAGGACATTATCACCTACAGACACCCACCACTTCTCAGTGGAAACTACTTCCCTAATAAAGACTGCAGAACAAACACCATGTCTTATGTATCACACACAGGCCTGATATCATAGTGCAAAATCACCTATATCAACACTTCCAGCTACTGTGCCAGACTGTGATTAGGACTATTGAGTTGTGGTCATGCATTCTGTTCAGCAGTCCCACATAGATGTCATGGGGGACTGCTGTTTAGCCCACAGAAATACTAGTTGTATAAACTATCACTATGGCAAATCACACCGTTTGATATGACCAGTTGATACTAAGAAACACTGCTGAAATTTTTATTATGTCCATGTAAAAGTAGGAGATGAGTGAACATGAAGTAGAGCAATGTCTTTTTAACAGATTCATATGACAGTAGTTTTTGAGAAAGTTAGCTCTGTTAATTAAATGCAAAATAAAACAAACTGCTTGATATAAATATTTGCTATAAATTATTTAGTGCAGTCTCCTCATTATAATTTGTGGACCCAAAGCTTGTTTCTATTAAAATATGTCATTGCACATTCTGAAAAAAAAAAAAGGAAGGAAGAAAAAATCTGATTTGGTGATGCACGCTTCTGTTCTAAGCACATCTTGGCACATCATGAGATAATGCTGAATCAGTCAGAAGTTTTAATATTATTGTACCTAAACATTTTCCTTATAATGTGCTTTCCCAATAGACTGAGAGCTACTTTGAGATTACACAGAACAATCAGTTCTGAATGCACAGTGAATGTGAACTGTTCTGTCTCTAACTGTATCACCTTGCAGGTGAGTCCTTGCTTTCACGTTTGAGTGCAGTAGCAGCTTTCTGAGTTGTGGCAAACTCTGCTGCATGCCTCCAGTTCTTTCCATCACCAGTGAAGCTTGTACACTATCTGCAGGCCTCCTGCTCTTGCTGTGACCACCTCCTCTCATTCTTTTGCCAGCTGCCCGTGGATCTGTCTCCCTCAGGCTTATCGCATATGTTGCTCAGGACAATCTCTGTCTTTCCAGGGAAATGCCCTGGTCCCATGTGCTTAAATAAATGTGTCGCACATACTGAGAGAAAGAAAAATCAATTAGAGCCCATTACATTTGCATACCTTCATGTTTATTATATCACCAGTAAACTGATGCTTTCTTTATCCTATGTGAAGTTAAAAATGAAAATTTCAGATAGACTTGATATTGCTTGTTAGAAAGAATGTGAAGTTTGTTATTTCTCAGCATGCCAATTTTCAGAAGGGATCTTTGGGTAGAAGAAATGATTCCTTCTTTCTCAAAGAGATTTAAAAAATAAATAAATAACTTACTGTCCTTCAGACCTTTTTCCAGAGTTGCTCCCTATTATTTCTGTCTTCCTAACAAATTTTAATCTCTTTCAAGGTATTCATCTCATTTGTTGTCCCCTAGGTTACCGAAACGTTCCCTCTCAATTTGATGTGAGGAAATACCTAAATCACAAGCTATTGCAAGCCTGCCAAGACTAATTTAATTTTTGTTCTGTTTAATTTATTAATTCCCAAGATGGAAGACGTAATACAAAGAAGAAGCCAGGACTGCAGTTAAGTAATAGAGGATCAGAACTGAAAGAAAAACAGTATGAGCTATTCTTTTATTGTGATGAGCCAAATCATTTCATCTATTTTCTGATGTGAAAGACAAGAAAGGAAAAGGAGAGTCTAACAAATAACAAAGAGGAAAAAGAGCGGAATGGAGTGAAAATTTTCCAAATGTCAGAGGAAATTAAATAGTGAACTTTAAAGGAAGCAGTGCCCATTTTGCTCAGTGGAGCCTTCTCAAACCTGTCGTCTTGGAACAAATGGAAAGGCTCAGAAATGCATTTTCAATCTGTTTGCGTGAAAATCTGGATTTCTTAGACCTGTTAACAGCAGATGTCTTTCCTTAGTAGTCATTATTCATGTAGCCTCACAATGCATTTCAATTTATAAATGAGGAGGTATATACACCCTTCTCTACTGCATTAAATAGATAAAATATATGACTGCTTTGAGCTTGTAATGCCATAGCTATAGCTTGAATATTATTTGCCTGCTGCAGCTGATGGACAGATGAGTTGCAAATAAGTTTTCTTTTGGGGAATGTACAGATTAACAGAATTCTTCTGGATGTCGTATTTTACAGGAGTGTAACATACTTTCTATATTGTTAGTAAGTAGTTTGTCTCTTCTTCAAATCTCAAATGAATCAGTCAAATGGAAATGTTTCATTTTCTCCCAACACTATTTTCTACCTCTAATAATGTGTACGGGCCATATCCTGTTGGTTACTGAGAGATTCAGATCATTCATAGGCTGGCTCTTGAGGTCCTTAACCTTTGTTCAAGCGAGCTCCCGCTGACTTCTGTGCAAGACCTGCGTGAGCCAGGCCTGAGGTAAAATTGAACTCCCAATCCTGTTTCACTGAAAGCAGAACAAAGCTTTTGTCATTCATGTCGGTGGGAGTTGAAGCAGGACTAAAATTTAACCTTAGAATTTTACCCATTAACATCAGTGGGATTGTAAGATATAGCAGCTTGTGATATCCATTACTGAAAAATAGAGACCAAGCAGTAAGTCATTTCTCAGCATGAAATGCTGCATTTTAAAGGGGCAGACTCCTTCTGGACCTCAGCTGCTGTGACTCACATGCTGAGAGATCCCTTCAGATAGCTCAAAGATGAAAGGCTGAAGGATTAAATGACTAAACCGTTACCAGAGGAATATTTTATATATACCTACATCTCCATTCCATGACAGACTGATAAAGGGCTCTAACGGGGAGGAAAAAGTGGACCCAAACTTTTAAATGTGTTCAGTTCTTGGCAATTCCTGATGCCTATGAGCAAGAGGATGCAGAGCATCTGTCCAAACCATCAGTTTTATGTAGTGAGTTTTATATAACCATTTTCATAAGGCAAGATCCTGAGAGCTGCTGAAGTCATTCTGAGTTCTGGACTAGATTGTATTTAGTCTTTTCTCCAGTGAATTTGCATGGGAGTTTTGTAGCATAAGGAACAGACTTCTTAGTAGCCCAAAGACTTCAATGAGAATGGTAGATTAAAAGGGAGCTGGAGCAAGCTGTGCTATCAGAATAGGCATGAGCAGTTATTGTGATGATTCCTGATGGGTTTATGTCAATATAAGGATGTGCTGGTTAATTTTCTCTAACTATGCTTTCCTGCTGCCTACATGAAAAGTTGAGGTTTCGTGCTGAATTAACTTGGCTTGTTGGATCATGTGGATTGACCCTACTAAAAACATGAGTAATTTTCATCCACTGACTGTCACTTCTCATTGGACAAGAACCAGTATTGGTAAGGGAGAGGCTTCAGGTGTGTGCTACACTGGTCTTTGCCTTTTCTGCTACTTGAAAACACAAACATAGAACTTCCAGCCTGTTCATTGAATTTGCACTGTTCCTTCCCTACAAAAAGCTCAGCGGAGCAGATAGCAGTCTTTAATTCTCCCCAAAATCCCCTTATTTTTTTTCTTCCTGTCTATCAAAATATGTTGCTAAGTACCCACACAGTTGTTATCAAATCCCATGATGATCATTGTTGACTTGTATTATGACATCCTGTGTTTGGGTGTGTTGCACAGCACTGGGAAGACTACTGAACAGAAATATATTCAGAAAACCATTGTAAAGTTACTTACAAGTACAGAGAGTCGAATCCGAATCTACTCAGACTCAAACATGAGTGAAAGCTTCTGATCTGGAGTACCACTGGCATCTTTGACCCTGTAAGTTTTTTGCATTTCAAAAAAGAGAGGCAAAAGGTCAAACTGGCAAGCATACTTGTTTTGTTTTTGTATTCATTGTGATACAGGGGAAATTAGCTCATAGGTAGGTATGAGGGAGCAGTCGCCTTGCATTGCCAGTTTGTATTGATTAAAGAAATTAAAGGATCTCTATGTATTTTTTTCTGTATGTTTTAATTAAGATTTTATTTTAAAACTTTTTAAAATATTTGTGTATAAGCTTTTTTTGTAATCTTTAAACATACTGCTTGTCTTTGGTCTAGTATTAAATGGGGAGGTTGGTGGCCCTGCATGTGGCAGGGAGGTTGGAGATTCAAGATCCTTGAGGTCCCTTCCAACCCTGGCCATTCTGTGATTCTGCTTGTGTTTGTTACCTACAGACAGTTTCTATAAGTTGAAGCACCAAAGTAAACTGCTAAACCTCACTCATAGCATTCTGGAAAAAAATAATCACCTTTTGGCTAAAATGTAGAATAAGTAATTAGTTTGTGAAGTCATGATTTTGGAGAACAAATTACCATGGAGAGTGAGTTTGCAACCACTCAGTTCAGGAACACTGCATATATATATTGCTCCCATGAGACCTAGGAAATAAATGTGTTGCTTTAGGTATCTCAAAGCATGCAGAGAACTCAGTGACCCATAGTCAGCACAGATATCATCTGTCTGCAGTGAAGTTCTGCCTTCAAAGGCACAACACTAGTCTAGTTAAGAGCTTATATTTGCATCAGAGTTGCAGAAAGGTATGTGCAGAATGTAGAGATCTTTATTTGGAGCTTGTTGTTGGTGTAGCACAGTCTTTTGCAATGGATTTCTTGATCAAGGTTAATAATCTGTACCGCGACATCAAGGCAAACATAAAGATTAACTATCCTTCACAAGAAAAGTTAGGAAGTATCTGATGTAAATAATTTCATATTGAATGAGTATTAAAATGAAGCTAGGTTTCTATAAAGGAATATATGAATGCATCAGCAATAAAAGAAATGAGAGCTAAAGGACAATATGAGTAAAGAATGATTTTAAGATGTCAAATTTTAGCTTGTCCATGCTATCTTGACTAGAAAAGATAACGTTATGTTATGCCTAAAGCAGGGCACAGACTGGGCTGGCTTTATTGAGCTCTGGATGGCTGATGTTTGTTTAGTCAGATTGCTTCCTTTTTCAGAGATTTGAAAAATAAACTCTTTAGCTTAGCCTTTACTTGAAAGAAAACCGCTATGCTTTTAATTATTTTTTAGTTTACATTTTTCAGGTTTTTTTTCTTTTTTTCTTTTTTTCCCAGAAGCAGGGAGGAAGGAGATATTTCCTTCCACCTCCAAACAGAGAGTTCCCTTGGTAGCCACCTCTCAATTTAGTCCTTAAAAATGATATTGATTTTGTCTGTGTGCCAGGTTTCTTGGCAGTTATCACTTCAGATACTGATGTCCCTTGGTAGAGAACACGCAGTAATGTCAGGAACAGGAAGAGGCAAAGGTAACAACAAAGGCATCCTGAAGTGAGGGGTTCCTTTGATAAGACAAGCTAAATACCTAAAACAAAAATCTAATATCTCTTCTCTTTATTTTTAACAAGTCCCTTGGTAAATAATGGGGAAGCTTAAGAGAGAAATCTCCAAATGTCAGCTTGTCTGAAATATCCTGAACAGTTCCTTACTTTTTAAAAATAAAAACTCCCTGCAGGGTAAGTAAGAGAAAGCTCTCCTTCACCAGCAGTTTGCCCCCCAGCAAGTAAAGAGCCAACCCGTGTAAAGCTGGGCATATCTTATACAGCATGTGTGTTAACATAACCCCTTCCTGGCAGTGCTGCAATCAGCCATCAGTGAAGGAAGGGTGATCCCTAGATACTGAGACTGGATTCTGTAGCTGTGAGCCCCACACTTGCTTTCAAATATGCAGGCTCGTCACTTTGTCCTTCATAAAGGTGGCTGTGGTGTGATCGCTTTAGAGAGACTGTTAAAAAAAGGACTGCAAGAAAAGGCTACATTAATAGAGGGTGTAAAGATGGTAAAATATTACATTGCTAACTCCCATAATGATGAAAGACACAAGAAGATATCAAATTCTTTGAAAACCCATCCTGTGACCATTCTCAAAGCTGAATGAGTCCATATAAAAGAGCAGCAAAAATCGCAGTGATCAGTTCTTTTGTAGCATACACAGACCTGCCTTTCCAGTGGCATTGGTCACAGAGCAGCACAAAGGTCCATCCTGTCCCTTCATCTGATTCCAAGCACTGCTGCAGCAGCCAGACACTGTGGTGCCTCAGCTACAGCCTAGTAGAACAACAGGTGCTCTTTTGTCATGTGTCACTTCCACTGTGTTTTGACCCAACAGCAGCAGGCCTAACTCAGTTCTATGTATATCAGTTCACACATATGCAAAGTCCAGTTTTCTATGAAAATGAATTTAGTCTCCTACAGCTATTAACATTTTAAATAAGGCTCATTTCCCCAAGTATAGCCATCACCTGTGTTGATTAAATTTTCACTCTTAAGTCATTTTAAATATTTAGCCCTACCGTCTGTAAATCTGGCAATACTAATGTATATTTCATCAGGAGAATCAATAGAAGAAAGTTTGCAGACTTTTTTTTATGCTAAGTTCCCTGATATTTGCTACTAGGGATTTAAAGAAAATATCTTTGTATAAATCTACTTTTGCACCTGAATCCAAAGTACAAGGATTAGTACCCTAATCGGCTGTGGATGTTCTGATGGTTATACATCCCTACAAAATGATATAATATTAAATACTTTCTCTATTTGCTAAGGGCAGTCAGCAGTAACAACTTACTTTGAAGTGACCAGTTTGGAAGCAAGCTTTCAAACTTAATGTGTCTTGTTCTTTATTAAAGTGATGAAGCTGATGTTAGTAATTGACTAAATCCTGTTTGAAGTTCTGTGCTGGTTTAAGGCATTGACCAACAGTTAAGTAGATGTGATGCTTTCCTCTTTCACTGTACGTGAACTTACATTCGTGAATATTAGCCTGGACTCCTCTGAAATTTCTCCACAATCATGGACAGCATCATGTCCTACGCTGAGCATTCTCTTTGCTTCAGTAAAGACAATCTAAATACTGTATTCATTTAGTATACTGATGTTTAATGAATACTAGTCTTCACATTGGAGTTGTTTTTGTTTCTAACAGGGAAGTAGTCCCCTAGCTAGTAAACACCTAAATACAGGCTGAAATGTCTTTGTGATTTTTTTGCTTGTATGTTTGTTTTTGTGTTGTTTTATTATTATTTTTTTCCCTCTCTCTCTCCAGATGGCTTTAGTAAGGCTGCTCTTGTTTTGCATCTCGAGCTTCCCCTGTTGTACAGGGTCCTCAGTGATTACATACAGTGTATGTGCCTGTTTAAACTGTTTCCAGACACTCTGAATTTCAAATTTGAATATTTTATGAGAAACACTTCAATAAAACCCTATGAAGTTAAAATATAGGCAGATATATATGCTAAAGTAATACATGTAGTTTTTCCTGAACGTTATTTTTTAGCTTCAGTGTTGTCAGTCAAGCACAAGCTGATACCTTGTGCTAGATGTAACAACATTTCTGCCACTTACACTGGAAAGTTAAAAGAATACAAGGACTGCTCTGAAAGTAGTGCCTTCTATTTCATGATGTTGGCCCATGGCGTCAGAGGCAGGTGTTGGTGGGATGGCAGTAGAGGTTGAACCTTCCCACCAGTATCCCATTATGTTTTGTTGTCATGCGACAGATGGCAGCAGAGGGGCAGTCTGACAGAGTGACGTTTGACTTGGAAGGGTGTATGGAGCAGAAGTGTGACTGAACTCCTCTATGCAGACAAAATGGCACTCACTGACATTCATCAATGTTTAGTGAATGCTGAGGAAGGCCAAACGGTGTGAGCACAGTAAGGTGATGGAGTGTTTCAGCAGTGTTATGTCCCTCCATTATATTGCTAATGATATGGATGTTCTGTTCTCAGCTGTAAGGGAACTGTTAGCTCAGGGCTTGTGGTGATTGAGCACCTGGTAAAGGGGTGTGGCTGGACAGGGAGTGCAAGCAAGTTGTTTGCACCTGTGCTCCCCAAGTGACTAGAAGGGGTGGACGCAGGGTGCAATCACTCTGGGTTCATACAAGGGCTGGCCAGTGAAAGGAGAATAGCACTTGGAGCTAGGCTGCTTCTTGAGGAGGAGTGCTGTGTAGTCATAGATTCCCTTCACCAGTTGGGTGAGTTCTACTCTTCTTTCTGCATATGACTACTGGCCTACCTGTGTGTTCTTGGTATTGTCAAGAACCTGTCAGAACCAATTTTCTGCTTCGTGAGCAGAACAGATCCATTTGCCCTTCTGTGAGCCTGAACACGTCCAGTTGGCCTCAGCTCTTCCTCTAGAAGAGCACAGATCACAGGATCATCCAGCTTTCACAGAATCACAGAATGGCCAGGGTTGGAAGGGACCACAAGGATCATAAATCTCCAACCCCCCTGCCACGTGC
>JAOWBP010004006.1:13717024-13728005 GCA_028571105.1 Tragopan temminckii
AGAAAGTATTTGTTGCACTAATGCATTATCAGGATATGTGAACAGTTTTAGAATGTGAAAAAGTGCATTATTCTCTATGGGAGCCAAATATATACTTCAGCAAAGGTGGATGTCTGGTCATTCAGATATTCTGCAAGATATATATTATTTGCATTGCTCCTCTGGCAGAGTGAAAAATGTTTAATATAAGTTTTTCAAGGCACGGTAACAGTTTGGAATTCATCTTCCTGTGAATATATGTTTGAAGGGAGCATTTAATAAAAGTGAAAATCTAGATTTCTTCTGAAAGCCTTTCTACATTTTCTTACCAGTGAAAATGAAACTTTAAAGTTATAACCCATCTTTTACAATTGGCCATCAGTAATCAGGCAATCTAGGGAAAAAGAGATATCCAAAGTCTCTTTTCAAGGATTTTTTTGAAGGGACTACTGAACTTGTGTTTGGGGTATGCAGTATTTTCCTGATACCATATTTTGCAGGCAGAGTTTTTCATCCTCAGTACTTACTTAGGAACAATGAAGGTGATATTGTGGGTACAATGGTAATCAGGGGCAGCTCACTGGAATTGGTCTTTTGATGATAATTTCATTGTGTGCTTGAATATTTCATTTTGTTTTGATTTAAGATGACTTTCTTTACCGATGTAATATTAATTATTTGGGGGTTGTTTTTAATGACTCTTACAGATAAATGGAATTCCTAAGAGAGGGAGAACTTTGTACTTCATTATGGATATATGCATTAGCTATTCACAACAAAATGTCAATAAAAAAAAAATTTTAAGTGAGAAACAGGCAATATTAAGATGTGTCATGTGCATTAAACTCTTACATTTTACAGTGCTCAAATTACAGAAATTGTCATTGCTAATTTACTGTTATTTAAGAGCATGTGCAGATACTCGACTAATGGAAATCATCAAATGAATTCTGTCTCTACTGCTTGAAATTGTAACATCTAAGCTTAATCTTCTAATCTTCTACAGTCAATGAAAGATTAATTTTTTTGGTCTTTATTTACATTAATCTACTTTAATTTTCATACTATGCGTACTTATATATTTTCCACAAATACGTCTCCACGTTTCCAAGTGGTTCTGGCCTCATGACTGAATGTAAAGATGAAGCATAATTAAAAGGCCTAAACAAGGTCTCATTTTTCTCAAAGATCTCCTCATCTTTAATTATAAAATAGCCTGCCATCTCATTCATATTATAAGAAGCATTGACCAGCGTCACAACTGTGCACAGTTGTGCACAGAACTACAAAGGCACTGATTTAATCTTTTAAGAGATATGTGAGGAATTAATTTGTTTCTAACCCCATAAGCCTGTTCTATATTTGCAAATTTTGAGTATTGTGTCATACCATCAAATGGTGTTTGAACATTTAATAAATCATATTTAATGCAGTGACTTTGAAATCAGCAAGAGTTATGTCATTGTATTCACTGGGTCTAGAATAGCATATAATGTGCTAGAAGTTTGTTCTTGAAAAAAAAAAACAGTGAGGCAAAACACATACTTTGAGCTTTTGTGAGTTTGTTTCATCCTTGTTCCTGAACTTTCATAAATCAGGGAATACAAAATCATTTTGTCTATTACTGTCACGCCAAACTGTGAAGAGATCATGCCTTTCCCAAGTTTCTCACATCTCACTGTACTCACAGTTTCTCAGAACTCTGCATGTTGGTTGTCACAGAAGGTACCTGGAATGTCATTATCACTTTGCATCTGCCTATAACTGTATTGGGAAACCCAAGTCCTGTGGTTGTCACAGGTGTCTACCAGAGATAGCATTGATAGAAATTATAGTGTAGGCAGCACTTGAGCCTGAGAGCATTTGAAAAAAGTGCTGATGGAATCACTAATTTCACTAAGTAGAAAATCCTGCATCTTATTTCTAACGCTGTTTAAATGCTCGCAGTTGTGATTGTTAATAACATCTTGCTAGTGTGGCTACTTAATGAGGTTGGGTACAGTGATCTGCTTCTGGTCTTACAGTAAGTGAAATCATGTTGCATAGTAACAAGTTTTTGATTTGCAGATATGAAAACAATTTCTACAATTATTATTTTGCTGAAGAAATCAGAGAGTCTTAAATATGGATGCTTTTTTCCATATTATCTCAACAAAGGGATGATAGTGAATAAAAATGTAATTGGTCACAAGGTGTGAGAGGTCTCTGGTAGATATGTGGAGTAAAAGTGAGATACAGGCAGTATTAAATCAACTAGAAATTAGCAGGCAATCCAGACTTAGTGCCTGTCCATTTATTATGATATGCATTTACTGAGAGAGGAGCAGATTGGCTCTTGGGATTTCCACCCCTGGGAAAAGCGGGTGCTTTGATGTGTGTTTCCTCTGAGATCAATATGGGAATTCAAAATAACAAAAGCTCAGCAGTAAATGTAGCACCTTTTATTTGTAAAATAAAAACAAAATAACTGAATCTGCATTGAAATGTTCTACTTAAATGCCTTTCTGCCAGCAGTCTAAAGTTTTATCACTCCAAATTGCATAATAATTGCATTTTAAATAATATTTCCTGTTTTATGTGGTTCAAAAACATAAAGCTGTGTTGATATTCACAAGGACAAAGGATGAAGAACTTTTCCACAGACTTGTCAGACGTGCATTCTGCAGGATGGCTGTGCATCTGACTGTGCTCGTGTTCCCTTGCATTTCCATGCCAGGAGCTTACAGGGTGGTTCTGCACCTTCCCTCTCACAGTGACCTCTGCTTCAGATATGGTTACTAAACTTCTTTGGTACTACAGGCAGTGCTGTCTGTTGGAACCTTAAAAATAAGTCTTATCATCATACAAAAATGATGGTTAAGCATCCAGGGAAAATAGCTAACTCTTCTCCTCATAGAACTGCAGAGAGGATTTATAAAATTAAGGGGTGGCACTGGGAACTTTTAACCCCAAAAGACATTTCAAAGTGAGAGTCTTGGAGTTCTGGGGTGCTTTCACCTGAGAATGCAACGGCCATTGGTTATACTGCATTTAAATTAGCATTTCTTCTGTAATCCAAAGAAAATAAAGTTTTATTGAAATTAGTGGTAAAGGATGCTGTGTATCAAGACAGGATTTTACCCATTTTGTTTAAATAAAATTAGCTTAAATTGCCTAGCACCTTTAGTTTTACATTCAGTTGTGCAGCTGACAGTTGCTGGTAATTAATCCAAGCGTGGTTTTCTAGATGAAATATTATGTGAAATGGTATTTTATGCAGAGGAGGTTGAAACAGGTCAAATTGCTTCACTTAGTCTTGTTTTCATCATGCATTTCTACGACTAGTGCGTATTGACAGACTTAATTGCAATTGCTTCAAAAGCTAGAGGCTACTTATTTTGCCAAAGACTTTTCATACAAACATGACATTAATAATGTGTATTTTAATTAAGTTGCAGATAGCTTTTTAGCAGGCTATTTGCTGAAACTTGACAAGAAGAAAGCAATAATAGTTGAGCTGATGGAAACAGAATTTGTGAAAAGAATGAAGTGTTTACCACTGTGTTTTATTTAATGCAAATAATAATACACGAAGAACATTTCAGGCTTTGATAATAGCAGCGTGTCAATGAAACGTGTGGATTAAGCCTTCCAAAAGGAGAATGTACAGCTTTGGTTCTCAATTCCTTTGGGCTGCTGAAGATAATGAGTGACAGATTTCAGAGCCTTCCTGGAGAGGATTTCTTCTTCTTATGTCTAAAGTGGCTCTTCAGACTGCTTTAGGACAGTCACTAGCCATGTTTTATCTTCCTGTGAAGCACTGAGCAGTTGAAGTAATCTTGATGTAATAAATAATTCCTTTCATTTCCTAATTGCACCCAGCTTCTGATTACTCATAGTGAATAAGCTATGTATTAGTACCAGCTCAACGCTGCCCTGTCTACCGCAAAAGGATGGCTCTGCTGGTTTATTTTCTCCGTAGTAAAGCACAGGATGTTTGCACTGCTGTAGATCATTCTGCTCTCTTTGTGGCAGACTGCGTTTCTGGGTTTTGGCCTTCCAAGTTGAATTCTAAGTTGATTATCTGCGTTGGAAATGTTTTAAAGAGACATATGGACCTTTCTGGTCTAAAAATCTATTGTAAGATTGCCAGTTTGCAGTTCATCTCCCCTGGGACAGGTGGTAGTTTTAGCACACGATGTGAAGGCTTAATGAATGGTTCCAGAACTAATCACTTTTTACTTTAGATAGAGGGGGGAAAAAGCACCACCTAAACACCTTTGTTCCTTTGTGGTATCCTTCGGGCACTGGATTGGTGTCCTGCCAGGGTCTGAAGCTCCTGCACTGAACTGTTTCTCCTTCAAATCATGACCTTCTAGGTCTGATCAGGTTCCTTGATCTTAGTCACTCTCTGTTGAAAAAGGCAACACAAAATAAATACCCTCTGCACTTAGAAGTCATTGCAGGTAATTTATAAAGCTTTTTTTTTTTTTTTTTTTTTTTTTTTTTTTTTTTTTTTTACCCTGCTTTAGGATTTGGACATTACAAAATACGTAATGCTGTGGGAGTCCACCCATAGCCTTTCTTATTTGAGGTGATTGCAGAAGTGTTGGTGGTGGTGTGTTTCTGGTTGTAGTTGTTTTTTCCCTCCTTATAAATGTTTGGGAGATAAAGATACAGATGGGGGGAGGGGAGGAAAGGGTGGGAGTGATGTTTTCTTCCCGATGACGTGAAAAGCTGTGAAGAGAGAATGGCTGAATTTGGATGTCTGTGTTTTTTAACACGACAATCTGTTAAAGACAGATTTAAGTAATAAAGAGTAAGTTTTTAATGAAATACAGCAGAGATTTGTGTATTCATTCGTTCATTAAGCTTCTCCTCTCTTTTCTCCTCTCTTTCTGTAGCAGTTATATGTAGCTATACGTGTTACAAAAGTTTAACCACAAAAAAGGAGGAAAAATAGGCCGAAGACATAAACTAATGTGCTTCTTTTTTCTTCTTCTCTGCTTGATGGAGTAATTAACATAATGAATCAATAATGGCTATATTTTTATACTGTAATCTGGTGAAATCGATAATGCTTTATGGTGGAATAACAGATCTTCTCAGTGGCTTTGGTATGGAAGGTCTAACTCATAAAATACAGAAGATAAACTTCTAATTTTTATTTTTTTAAATATAAGGGGTAATTTGTTTCCATCAGAAGATAATATTATCTATCCTTCAAGGATGAGTGGATATAATTGCCCATCATGTAAATCTCTTGACAAGTAGTGCCCTTAGGCAGCATGACACTAATAATTGTTCAATTACAGACTTTTAAGTTTTCAAATGGCCAGAGTCATTATTGTACACCTCGTTAATAGAAATAAAGACATAGTTTCAACGCAGGAAAAATATTATTCTTGAGAAAATGAGTTCATCTTTACAATTAAGGTATTTTTTAATTACCTGTAATGTTTTTAATAACCATGATTGAATCCCCTTAACAATAATTGCTCTGTTTACTAAAAAAGAATTCTATATTAGGACATTCAAATTTCTAATAATATATTAAGACCATATTTTCCTTTTTAAAAATTGTGTTCGTTCTATCTATATAGCTTTACTGTATTTTAAATGTTTCAAGGAGATCAAATTTATTCTGTAAGCCAATATAAGCATCAGATAACTAAAGATTACATTACTGACTTCTGGACTTCATTTTAATGCTCTCAGTTCTCAAATTTAAAGACAGTGAAGTTTGGCTGAAATTGATGATCCAGTAACTCCTTCAGATTAGGACAGTTCTTGGATGATGAAATATTAAAGATGAAATGGAAAATAACAGCTATTCCTTACAATGTTATTTCTGTTTTCCTTCACTTACAATATAAGTGGTGGGGAGGGAGCTTGGAAGAGCTCTCTTGCTCTGACAAAGTCTACTTGCAGAAGCCAAGAGGCTCTCTGCTATAAAAACTGCTCAACACAGACATAAATATTTCTCTCCTTGTCTATGCCAGTCACCATCAATGTCCTTCATTTATTTCACTGTACTATTATTAATTATAAGGTATTATTTTGTTTAGATGCTGTTCAATATATATTATCAAATGAAAAAATTGTCCTACCCCCAGATGTTGTAGTCTTATGATTTGATCTGGAAATATCACTGCTGGTCCTACTGTGTACCTTTTGTGTTTTTCCATGTATTTCAGTAATGTGTATTTCAGCAACATGTAAACCCAAAGCAAAATAACACGTTTCCATAGGAATATAGTAGAGTGATGACTGTGTGTGTGTAGTTTTTTTTTTTTTTCTTCATTATTGCTACTTATCTAGGTCAATCTGGGAGAAGATCAAAGAATTTTCTTAAAACTCTTTGTTATCAGTGTAATTAAAAACAAAGTGTGATTTCTGAATGATCTGATGTGGGCAGTTGGAAGCAGGATCGGTTAAATTTTTCTTACTATTAAGACTAAATTGTCACGGTGATGATTGTATTTTTAAATTGCATTTTTGTATACTTCTGTGATTAACATATTGAAGGGTTTCAACTTGCTTCAACTTTTTGGTTGGGGAAATTCTAGAAGCTTCAGAGCATTTTGCAGTGAGTCTCCCTGACTCTTATGAAAGGCTCAGGGCAGGATCATCAGAGTACAGAAAATTACATTCTTCAGCCTAGGTCAATACCCATGGAGTATCTTAAAATAACACACAAAAGAAAAAAGGATGTTGGTTAGTCTTTCATATACTTATGTTTTATTTAGGTAGTCTCAATTTTATTCTATTTTTACCTCTATCTCTCAAGATAGAGATTTTTGAATGGTAGTGCATGGAGCTAGGAGTTGGGCTGGATCTTTGTGGGTCCTTTGCAGCTAAGTCTATGATATTTAATCAAGTATTGGTAGCAATAGCTGCTGTAATGGTTACGTAGCTTTAGGAGAGTATCTTCTTTCTAGCCTCAGAATGCATTTGAAATAAAATATTAGGTGATAGCTAGTGAGGCCATGCTTATATTCCTGGTCTAGAAGGCTTTCGAAAGAGGATGACCGCAGAACAACCTAGCTAACACTAATAACACAGGACTTTCTTCCTGCTTCTGAAAACAAGTGCTTATATAGCAGGCTAAGGGTTAAGAATGGGTCTGCTCTTGGAAGGAAATACTGCATTTGGAACTGTGTATGGCATTAGAGTTTAAAAAGATTTGAGATCTACTTTAAAACAAGATGATATTTCTGTGTAATTTACAAACCTTTTCAAAATCAATAGAGCCATCCCAACTTCATCTAACTTTCAAATTTTTGCATTTTTGACATATTTTCAAAATTATTTCCTAACTCTTTTGTAATAATTCGCATTGATTGCGTGCACTTGATCAGAGTCAAAGCAATAAAATGCAGACGCCACTGCTGCTATAGTCAGCACATGAGTAGTTATAGCTCATCTGGTCTTTTTGCTGTTAAGACACATTTTGCCTCTGAAATAAGAATTTTCAGAGCTGTCTTGAACTTTCAGAACTCCTTAGAATTTGAAATAGACTAAGGAGCTCTGGAAGAGCAAAATTAGCTGAGATGCTAAAAAAGGTGTTAGATAGACGTGTTTATTTCGCAAAGCCGTGCAGAAGCTTTTGTGCAAATATGCTTGTCTGTTTAGCTTTTGAAAATAGCACTCGACTCTGGTTTTCTCATATATGAGAAGTAGTTCTTACCTCTCTCGTGTGTACAGTATGAACCTAAAGCATAGCTGCTTCTATTCCTCTCAAGCTCAATTGATATTTACAATAACTTTCATGTAAATACTTGATTGTGAATATGATTACATTTCAGAGGTTTCCGTTACTCTTTCTAGTTTTTTTCCTCCATATAGAGCAAGATAAAAGTCAGTAACTGTGAGTACACATAGGGCATGGCTGTCCTATGGCACAGCTCACCTGTTGGTGTCCTTTCTGCTTTGCAGATTCTAGCCGGAGTTGTACTGATGGCTTTTGATCCTTTCCTTGATAAGATCTGCACTGAACAGAAACTGATTAAGCTGAATGCGTTGTCTTTGATGCATGTGTTGTTATGAGAAACATGTACATCGGTGCACATCTGCTGGGCCTGAGAATCACTGCAGCGTGGTACTCATGTTCCGCAGATCTAAGCCTGAATGCCCACACAGAAAATGTTACCACTACAAAAGACATGTTGTCCTTTCATGCCACTTGATCCTGTTTGTCAATCACTTGTGCCCTGAGGATGTTTTCGTGCATAGCAGTGCAGGAACTGACTTCGTGGTAGCTTCCCCTAGACAACAATTATTACTTTACGGGAATAAGTGTGCTGTGTGAGTTTTGTAGGGGAAAAGGAGGTATAAGAACAGTTTTAAATGGTCCATTCTGACATAATGAAAACACTGGACTAATTATGCAGTTATGTTTTTAAAACTGGGAAACTGTTGAAATTGTGAAGAAAGGAGTGAAATGTTAGCCGCTTACTCTATAATCAGTGCAGATTAAAAAGAATAAAGAAGGTAAATACAGCTGTTCTGTAAACTGCTGGCTTGAAAAACCAATGGGAAACATTAGTACAGCTAGTTGAAGAGTTGTGAGAATATTAAAAGGATCTAAGCATACTTAGACAATCTGAAAAATGTATGGATGGCATGGGAAAATAGTGTGATATGGCATTTAGCAGTTCCTTTAGCTAAATTTTGCAGTCCACCACTGTGCCTGCAAATATCGCAGTTCTGTGCTTGCTGCAACTGGAACTCTTGGTTCAGAAAATTGTCTCTAAATGCTGATATTACTTCAATTTGAAGCAAATTATTTAACATACGTTGATAACGGTCAGAATTTAAAGTCATGTGGTCTGTAGTCATTATATTTATATCTTGTGTTAATTATCAACTTCTAAATTCACTTAGAAGTCAGATTGTATTTTGCTGCCCACTGATCCTCAGGGCTTGCCTGAAGGCAAGTTTGCAGGACACCCAAACTAAGTGGTCGCAATCAAAAGCTTGCTTGTTTTGAAAACAGAAGCACTGCTGGGTCATCACATATGAGTTGTGTTAGAACTGTTACTCGTGCCACCAGGCCTTGGAGAGGAGCGAATGAGCAAAAGCTGCCTGACCCTTGATATCTTGAACATGATGGGAGCTTAAAGAAGTGCAGGCTTTCCGAGAGCTTCATAGATAGAAGAGCAGGTAGTATTGGCTGGAGTAATTGTTTGTGGTTGTACTAGAATGCCGTCTCATTCCCTCTCCTATTTATTCAGTCTTTGTTAATGATGCAGTGTGCATGTATGCTTGCATATATACGTGCTACCCCTAAGGAGCTCTGGTAGTCACGGTTGGGCTGACATCAAGCAGTATCATGTTCAGGCAAGAAGCGATTTACTTGCAATCCTTAAAGCTGGATAATCTCCAAAGCCTCCTGCATTAAGGTCTGAATTCATGTCTCTTTGCGCTGTTTCAGAAGTAATAGAAGGGCAAGTCCCTAAATTACAAAGTTTAGGGCTTGAATAATGGTGAAGCTGAGAAATGGCCCAGAGTAAATACAGATTTATAATGCAGGGGAGAAGTGGTGTATTCAATCTCTGCTATTGCCCTATGTGGTTACTTTATACTATTCAGTGTATCTCTAAGGATTTTTAAAATATGTCTTATCTACACGTGTGTCACTTACTGTCCTTCCTGCAATTCAGTCTAATGTATCACTCTGAGTGAGAGGATTTTGTTTAAAAAACGTGAAAATTTCATGATACAGCAATAACCACTTGTTTGAACAGATATTGCTGCTTCTTTCTCAAACGTGTTGCTCACTGAGAAGTCTCAGCACTTCCTTCTCTCTGGTACGGTGTTTTTATAGAGCTAGTAATATTGTCTTTGAAAATTCCTTTTAATTCCTTCACAATGCTAGTTGTCTTTCATGTGGAACTATGTGCAAGTAAAGGAAGCGAAGTTGGACCGTAGATTATAACAGTGTGACGCATGCACCAGTGGGGTTCACATAAAGCTGTGTTCTGCATGGCAGATTTCAACACACAGGATGTATCTCTGAAGTCAGAATGTGAGTATGAAGGTAGATGAAGAATTAGGTTTTTAAAATAGTGGGCTCTGAGTACTTAAGCATACAGAATTACTACGGGTTTAGCTGCAGAGAGAATTAAATGTGTTCTTGGAGAAGTCACTTGTTAGCTCCATTCCTAATCTGCATGAATGGCCTAAGCAGAGGAATCCAAACATGAAGCAGCAGATTTGCTGATTACTCCAAACTTCAGGAAGTAATGAATGCAAAGTTTACCAAGGATGAGATGCAAAAGAACTGTGAATTATTTTCTAATTAAGCAGGCTAGTGGATTTTCAGAATAGTACGGTTAGGTAATGAAAAGTAATACACTGTGCAAAAATAATAAATGTGTGCTTCAGGAGCAGCCCAAACAAACTGGAAGGGGTTTGCAGGACAGGAGAAACCTTTTTCCTAGTTATTCACATTTGATGACTTGCTGTGAGTCTGCTCTTGTCTTTAAAACATGTATTTATTTTAAACATATGATGTCTTTCAGTTCTGTAGCAAATTTTGATCTGCGTTTTCAAGTAATTTAGACCTTCAATCTTCAATTTCTGAAACCTTCTTACATCCCTGGAAGTTTTTCTGCACACCACAATGTTGCATAGCACAGGGATATCCCAATCAGATGATTAGTGCTCTTTTTAACCTAATTCATGCTGCTGAAAGATGCTTTGCCGCCATGGTTGTGCTTTATACTTGCCATAGCCCTGCATTTAGGGCTAGTGTGGCGACCTGCCGAGTGCTGCTGAGGCCTGCTTGAAAATAAAGTAGAATTTAATCTCAATTCCAAAGGTATTTTTGAGTACTTCACCTTTGAAAGAGTTGGCCAAAAAGTAACAATTTGGCAGCTGTTGTTTCAAAAATGGAGGAAATAATAGTTTATATAGTCAGCTTAGACATTTTACAGGAATCATACAGTCATAGACTGGCTTGGGTTGGAAGGGACCACAAGGATCACTGAGTTCCAAACCCTTGCTGCAGACAGGGCCA
>JAOWBP010004006.1:13745345-13755691 GCA_028571105.1 Tragopan temminckii
CAGTGAGGGGCAAACTGGTTACCAGAACTGTGTTGGAGCCAGTGTGGAGTGCACGAGCCAAAGGAAAAACAGCACTACAAAGTAATGTAGCTTTCCCAAGTAATGAGAAATACAAGAAAGCCGTCTTAAAAATCTACAAGTATTACAGATCTCACATATTTTGTTAAAAGGAGTATGAAGCTGAAGTATCTCCTAGCTTATTCATAAATGGCAAGTTGTATAAATGTTATGCATGCATTGCTTTTGGACCATTTGGGGTTACATATTTTGGGTTTTAGGATTCTTTTTTTTCTATCGATCATCATCACTTGTAAGTTTTGTGAACATGTCTGTTGGGGAATAATGGCTTAAAGAAATGCTGATAGCGAGGGAATCTGCTGGAATGTTCATTTCTTTTTCTTTACAGAACTACCATACAATATCTGTATTCATTCTTCTGAAAGTTGCTATCTATTTTTTCTCTCTTCTTTTTAATTCAGATGAAGAAACTTTTCTCATTTCTGCTAGGCAAGAATGAACTGCTTTTTCTGCCTTTATTGAGTAAACCATCCTGCTTTAGTGTCTTCAAAACCATCTTCCCATAACTTAATTAAAATTCAGCCTTATTGCTAAATCATAGGAACTTTATTGCTCCACTTTCATAGTTTGCTACTTTGTTTACTAAATAATGCAATAAAGCAGTAGAAGTTCATTACAGTAGCTGATAAATAATCAGGTGAAGTGCAAAATGCAGTAATAAAAATGATCAATAGAAAAATAATTAAATTATCATGACTAACATATAGTTTTAACTGCCTAAGCTATATTTCTATTGAAATTAAGCATCTGAATAACTTGAGAAAATTTGAGGGAAGCAAAATTACATGGTTTTATTTGCCTGTAACACATAAATTCCAGAGAAAAAGGACAGTAAGTGTTTTCAAAAAGAAAGGCATCCGATCTGACTTAGTGTCTGGTGATGGGGGTGAGGCTCTGTTTTATTGACTGTTGCCACTGATTTCACTGATGTCTCAGGATATTTCAATTTATTTTTATTCTTTCATTTTGGGCATGGAAATATGCAGTGTGACATTTTTCTTTGTAAAAATATATTATTTTAAAGTTATTTAGCATTTTAAAAAATTACATTTATCATTGCTAGTGTCCTGGCTATGTCAAGAATCGTATCAGAGTTAGTAACATAATGGACAACAGCTAATCTACGAAGCCTGAACTGGGGGATGAATGCTGTAGTGTCCATCCAGGCATGTGCTTTGAAGCATTCTCTTTTTCAGGTAATATTTCTAAGACTTCTAGTGAAAGAAGTACTCATGGTGCAGCTCCATTGCAATTCATTATAAAAGTCAGTTCACAATTAGAGGGAAATCTGCAAAAAACAACAACAGCAACAAAAACATTTTATTTTTGGTATTCATGCAAGTATTTGTAGAATTATAACATGCCTTCAGCTGAGATGTCATTTCTGGTCCTCTTTTGCATTAATCTGTCTGGAATAGGATTTTGTTATGGATCAAGATGCATGTTGGCTTGTTTAACTATAACAGTAGATAGCCGTGATAATTGTAAGAAAGCTATCAGTATTGACAGTAGACATATTGCAATCAGACCTAATTTTGACACAAATGACAATGTTTTCTTTAGGTGAGTACGCCTCATAATGAGGAATAAGACCTCTACAGTTTGTGTGCAAGTCAGAACCAGAAACAAAACCAAAAATACTCTTGCAGATCTGTTGGGTGTACGCAGGGCCAATTTGGGGCTTTGCATTCCGTTTCCAGAATTAGGGTTACTTAGAAGCAGAGTTTAGATATGTTGTACAGTTCTGAATGGGCTCAGTGAGAACTAGCTAGATTTTTAGCTCTTACCTGGTCCAAGTTTAACTAGAGAAACTGTGAGGAAGTAACAGCAGCAGGAAAAACAATGTGGAGGGCAAAGAGCTACGCTCAAAGTGCAAAGAATTTTTCCAATTATCTTAAGTAAAGTTTCACTAGGAAAGAGTACAGAAAAATAATCCAAAACAAGTGATTTGAGATGTACTTTTTGAGTATAATGCTATGTAAACCTTTCTACAAATCTCTAAAATTGAAGTGTTTGACAAAACAAAACAAAAAAAAATTACACCATTTGGAGGAATTGACAGTTGAAAGGTAAAACTGCATTACGCACGCTGAATTACATGTAATTCACTGTTTTCCCTCCATTTGCTTTGAGGTTCAACATGGCTCAATTGCACAAAATCATGCTTAATTTGCTTCATGATGGTATTTTTTGCCTTAGTTCTGCAGTCTATGTCTTTACAGCTGGATTTATTTATTAAAAGAGTTTTATCCTGTGTTCATGTAATTGGTAGACCTAGTTAAAGTCTTCCTCTAACTTGTTGGGCTTTTTTGTTTTGTTATGGTTTTCTCTTTTTAGTTGGAACTGGTCCATGAAAGTAATAAATATTTGGAGAAAACTCAATATTAATCTTATTGTGAAAGGTAAAACATGATAAGTTGACCAAGCTATGCTTATTATGTATGTAGATCAAACTGAAAGTAATGTCTCATATTTATTTGTATGGGAACTACAACAGATACAAAAAGCACAATGACACTGTTTGATAGAACTACAAAACACTATTTTTCAACATAGCCACCACCACTAGCTCTGCCAGTGATGAACAAGAACCTGTGTGTCATGCTCATACAAATCTGCACCAGCGGAGGTGACTCACTGTCACCACTGCTGAAACACATCACTCGCCTACTCACTGTGCTCACATCCACTGTTTGGTCTCAATAACCATTCAGCAAGCATCAACAAATGTCAGTGGGTGCCATTTTATCCACAGGGAGGAATTCAGTTCCACCTCTATGCTCTTTCCATGTTTCCATGTCAGACGCCATTCTACCAGACTGCCCCTCTGCTGCCAAATGTCACGCGGAAACAAAATGTGATGGCATATTGGAGGGAAGGTTCAGCCTCTGCTGCCATACCACCAACATCCACCTCCGATACAGTGGGCCAACAGAATAAAATAGGACGCATTACTTTTGGAGCAGCCCACTTATGTATAAGTTGGTAGACCAAGCTCTATCTTGCTTCCACTGGCTCAAGAGGAGGTACACGTGTCCTCATTAGGCTGTAATCAGTTATTAAAAGTTGGCAAATGCTGAATTACTTTTGTGGAACAGGATGATCATATGATGTTTTAATCAGTACATTTTGAAAACAAATGTGTGACTCTGTGCGTTATAGTTGCTTAGCAGCAGAGACCTAAGACAGTGTAAAGAAACATAAACGTGACTTGAATTTGAGTAAACTTGGTGTTTTAGAAGGGACCGAGGTCATCCTTGGCAACTATGACTTTACAGTGATGACATTGTTATTGAATTCTCTAGGATTCTTTTTAAAGGAAAATATATTTTCTGACAGAACTGTCCAGGCTTACTGTCCTTTCAAGGTGAAAGATATTATGAGTTTCTCTCTTCTTTTAATCCTGATATTCATTGTTATAGTTTGAAGCATTCAGAGCTGCTAACAGGCCTGGCTAATCACCATACTGGGACATAGCGTCCCAATAACTTAGCAGTTTTATTACACAATGGTTACAGTAACCTTTAAGCACATGAGAAAAGGCTGATGTACACTGCACTGCATGTCTCAATCATGCAGCTGGAAAATATGGGCCCCTTTCCTCGTATCCAGCTCCCCCTTCTCATTTAATTGAGCTATTGACATTTCAGAAACAGTTATTGCAGAACAAGTCCTACAATTTTGGGCTGTAGATAGCACTGCGTGTATCTGAATGAAAGGCATGTTACTTTCGTGAAAACTTCCTTAAAACATGCTCTTCCTGGATTTGCATTTGTGCTATTTGATCTTTATGCTATTTTCTCATGTAGAGGGGATACAAATCTCTGCAGAGGAGTGCTGACTTGTGAAAACACTGAGAAACTCATTCATCCCATTGCAGAGAACATCCCTAGTTCTGTACAGTAGGATTTGCTCCTGTTCATAGCACCTAGTTTGTTATTCAATAACCTGTGGAATGTTCATTTCTAAAGGGAAATATTATTGCTTGAACTTCCTGAGGCAAGAATTTTCTGATTGAGCTACTTTTGAGGCTAAGATCTATGCAGGGGTTTGCTGAGCTTAATACCAGAGGCTCCTAACCCCTAGAACCCTATCCTAAAGTATATTATTGTTTTGGGTTTTTTTTAACTGTAGATATACTACAATTTGTGGCTTACGTATCCGTGATTTTCAATTCCAGCCATTCTACAATAGGTCAAACATCAAGGAACTCTGCTGTGATTTTCAGATTATCTGGAACGCAGTTCAAAAGGAGTCTCTCTGTTTCAGTGGTTGGGGTCTTAACTGAAGAAGACAAACCAGTTTAGTTGGAACAGGACATCTTAAATGAAACTGGCTGTGTGTGTATCTTCCAGATCACCCAGGCCTTGCTCGAGTGTAATACTCCAGTTCTGGTGTTAGGGGCCGGGTGGGTGTTAGAATATGTGTGAGTCAGCCAGCAGGCGCACTCAGCCTGTCTTCCCTTGTCTCTTCTAAATCATTTCCCAGGTAGTATTGTGAGTAATTTGTTGTTCTTAGTGCGGGTGCTTTATTTTTCTTGCAATTCCTAAAAATAAAAGCTATTTAATGGAGCCTTTCTGTTTCCATCATTCTGGTGGAATATTTTCGCTATACGTGATTAATATTACAGAAACAAGAATAAAGTGTTGGATGTGCATAAACATGTTCTTATCCCAAGTGAAACAGTAGTTGCAAAATCACAGACCTCTTATATGATAATACCTACAGCCTCTGAAGCACAAACAATGGTGAAGTACTCTCTGTGGGATTTTGTCTCACAACATTGAATGCCTATTGTGATTTCCTGAAAAATGAAATTGAAATTCCTTTGAGGAAATGTTAGAGCTCTTATATATGAATGCATTAGCAACTGCAATTTTATGTGTAATTTTACTTTCACCGAGATAAAATTTGCTTGAACTGATTAAAAAAAAAATTTTTTTCCATTAAGTGAATAAAATTACAAAAAAAGGCAAGAAACTTAAACATAAAGGAACTTACTATTGAAAACTAACAGAAACCTGAAAGTAAAGATCTTATTTTAAACAACTGCAATCCATTGGTGTTCTGTGAACGTTTTATCTCCTATTGTAAGTTGACAGAATCAACCAGGAGTTGTGGGCTGCAGGTATGTGAGGAGTGCAAGTGTAAGGGAGAAAAAAGTAGGGGAACTCGATTACCCAGATGTCTTCTATTTCACAATTCTCTTGAGTGCACTTAGGGAAAAAAACAAGATTTACACTGAGGAGCAAGGAGGTAAATGTTTTCTGCTTTGTTGCTGCTCAGATTAAAACATCAGCGTGTTCCCAGTCCTTACCTGATGGGGCCTTCTCCTCATTAGTTACTTTTACTTTCAAAAATCAAATCCAAAGCATGTGGTAGGAATGGTGAAAAAGAAAAGGAGAGATTATGTCTGGGAAATGAAGTACTGCGAATACTCTATATCTCTTTTCTTGGAGACGTGGAAGAGGTATGAACATCTTGGCACTTCCACAAAGTTCAAACAAAAATTGGCAAAACTTAAATAAACAAAAAAACCCTACCACCAAATGCAAGATTTCAAGTGCTGAACAACAGCCGACATCTCTAGCTACTGTTACATACACCTAACATTTGAAATGTGAATAATCTATAGTTGGTCTTGAAAGATGTGTCTTGTTGAAAATGAAGAGTAACTTATTGTGATAAGACACTGGATTTAAAATGTTTCTTACAATTTAGTTCTTGAAAGAAATTTGTTTTAATTCATTTATCGTTAATGATTTTAAGGTTATTTTTCTTCTGTACAGTGATATTTAAATTTTGTATGATCACTCTCCTTTTCTACTTTCTTCATATTTCATTTACAGTGCAATTAAATCACAGTAAGACTCTTCTATCTGTTTAAGTGCTATGTTACTCTATTAGATGTTTGGGCTCTTGTGAGTAATGCAGATAGATAGCCCAAACATGTTTAGGGTAAAATGATGTCGTAACACATGATAGGGTCAGGAAATCAGATCAGTACTGCATGAAGTGCCACTGTTTAAGAACTGCCTTTACTTCCAGCAAGTATTTGGAGGAAATGCATGAACATTGGAGCAGAAATGTAATGCTTGCCAAAAAGTGTAGTGCAAAATGATTAATTTTACATGTCCGCAAAGGAAAAGCCCTCCGAGTACAAAAATATGAGCAGGATTATTCCTTATCTTCAGAGTCTGAGGACCTGCAGTAGTTCAAGATGATAAATCTCAGGAGGGGAAGAAAGAGCGTAATGCTTTCATTTTGAAGGTTTAGCCTTCTTGATGACCTTTCACTGTATTCAAAATTTGTTCTGTGAAATGATTTTTTAGATTTATCTCTGATCGAACAAACCAACCTCTCTTAACCTACAAGTGAACATTAGAAATATATATCTAGATGCTCAGAAAATGAATAAGAATCCTGTAATCTTTCTGTGTCTTTATCAGGAAACTTAGTCCTTTCGTAGCATTTAAGTTCAAATTTCAGTTTATTTTTCAGCAGTGTTATTGGAAACAATAATACTATGCGTGTACTTGATTAGTTGCTTGCTTCTCTGAAGACTCAAAATAGATTTTCCAGTGAAATACTACGGCAGTAAGATGTGATGGAACCTCACAGAGAACCTAAATAAAATGTTACAGCAAACTATTTTTTTATTCTTTCTCGTATTTAGCAGTTTCTCGTAGGAAAAGTAATTTTGTTCAGTATAGACAGAAAAATTTAGTCCTTCCCAAATAAATGGCCCTTTCGCCTAATACAAAATACACCCAAATTAGTCATGCCATTCTCTAAAGTGAAACAAGTGGAAGCGTAAGGAAGTGTTCGTGTATTGCAAGCAGATTATCAGAGGACCATACAGTCATATTGTACAGAGGTTTACTTGATAGCTAATTAACAACAAATTGAAGTAAGAAGGGGATTAAAGCCAGGAACTTTTGGATATTTTTCCACTTCCTGAGAATTGAAGCAATTAGTAAATACATTACTATCAGCAAATGGTTTCAATCGTTATTTCCCACGTGTATCTCTAGCAACCGTAAAAGTTCTGTCAATGATAAATCAAAATAAATATTTTATCTCATTTGGAATAAAACAAAACTGTCCTACTGGTATCAGTATGAATGTTATCATTTTTCATAAAAGAAGTTGTTTATATCATAATGTCTTGATAGTCTATTCAGGGTTATTTTGGGTCCTGTGGGATAACACCAAAGCTTCTACTTCACCAGTGGAAGAGAATGTCTTTGTAGAGATCTTTGAGTTTCCGTTTGGAGGAGTGATCTGTTCATTCCAGTATGTTGTCTCTGATATGGGTCACTCTAAGACAGTCTAGCTCTATAAAGACAACGTAAATGTCCAGGAAGGTGTTCTGAAGGATGTGGATTTATGCTTACTTGCATTTTAATTATTTAATTTTTATTATATATAAAATTTATTATTTTATATTATATAATATTTTATTATTAAAATTTATTTTTATTTTGTTATTATTAATAATTATATTATTTTTTATTATTTAATTTTTATTAGGACCTTCTCATGATGAAATGGCTGCTGTGTTTTAAATCAAGCACTTTATTAATTAATATGCACTGCTAGTGTCCAGAAATGTGGCTCAGCTGAAAATGTTTTGTGTTCTCTACAAACTGTACACACCATAAAATGCAATCCCTGCAATTTAAGGGAGCAACAACAAACACCACAATTTTCCCTGTGGTGCAGTTTCCTCAAATCAGCCATATTATGGTCAGGTTTTGCCTGAAATCTTGCAAACAGTACACAGCTATGTACTTCCTTGTTTAATCACTTAATGGTTTGAAATGATTCTCTCTTCTTTTGGTGAAGCATAAGAATTTTTGCGGACTTCAGAAAAAAATCAGTTTTATTTCAGAGAACCTATGTTAGTATTTCTTAACTGTTTAGGCATTGTATGCTAAAAGATGTCAGTGTGTGTTCTGGGTTGTTGTTTGTGTGTCCATTTGGATAATGTCTTAAGTAGGATGAGAAGGCAGTGTGAGGGATTCCTCATAGCCCAGCCCACTGGAACTTGTATTGTGCAGTTCTACCTTCCTTGTTCTTTGCATTCTTTCATCAATAGGTAAAAATGAAGAAGCAATCCTGTCAAAAAGTTTGTTGTGCTTCCATTCATGTACAAATACTGAGTTGATGTTTTGTGCACAGAAAAGAGGTATTCCAGCCTGTGAAGTAATTTATAAAGATGAACAGAGCATAGATTAGATTTTGTAGATAGTTGTTTAATGATAGCTCTTCCTAGATGGCAAGGTTTCTGTAAAACTATCTTCTTTTGCAATCTAGAAGAATATTTTGAAAGCACTTTCTGCCTTTTGATTGAATTCATTGTAACCATGCGTATTTTATTAATATACATATATTTTTTGAATAGAGATATTATTGCTATTGTAAGGAAAAGAGGAAGAATGCTCTATTGTAGGTTACATGGGTAGTCAACTGATTATTGGAAATGCCTGGTTTAAAAAATAATGAATGCATAAATGTGGATTCTTAGGGGTCCTTTTATATAAAAAATAAGCAATAGTAGTAACTAGTTATTCAAGTAGTTATCCATTGAACTCAGTAAAGTTGTCAACATTCCAGTTTTTACAATTTTTTTTCCACTGGTACAGAAATACTCTGTAGTATTATACCATTACATGAAGCAAATAATACCGGATTACAGATTCTACTTTATTTCTCTCTTTACTTTCTGTCTTTTCCATCCAATTTAATGACCCGTTATGTGAGGTGCTTATGTATGATGCATCTATGTGTGTATATATATATATATGTACATAAATACTGCACTGTGATATTTCTGAAAATATGTTCTGGAGCCTGGGGACTTTTGTTTTGTGCTTGCTGTATAGGAAGGGCAAGCCAATGTGTGTGCCCTTCAGCAGGGAAAGAACTGACACAATGACTCTGAAATAAAAGGTGACAGAAGCCAGAGTTGTAAATATAAAATACATGTGGTGCATAAACTTTATAGTACACAATTTGCTCTCAATTTCCTTACTTCCATATACTTTCAGGAAAAAAAGAAAAAGAAGGAATAAAAATCTCTCCATTCTCATGGAAGCAGTTTGTCTACATTATTTGCTATTTTCTGTGTTAAGTAGGTGTAAGGATTGTATTAAATACTTCCCTCTTCTGTCTATTCCTAAACCATTTATAAATCAAAGATTTTATGTTCTTTCATGCTAATAATATGGATTTTCCAACTTACCAGTTATCTCTTAGACAATCAGTCACAGTCAAACTTAGGTTTAAAAAGACCCGGTTAAGCTTTGAATAAATAATGTAGATATTGATACGTGCCTATAGCTCTTTTCTGAATAATTGAAATGTGAGTTTTTTGTTAATACCTGATTTCTCTCTCCTTGGAACTTCAGAATTTACCGCAATACTTTCTTTTGTTATTTTGGATGTCTGCCTTGGCACAGTCTATTAACATGGAATGAGTATTGATATTTCTAAATTATAAGGCACAGTGAAATGGAAAGTGTCTTCTCTTCAAACTTAGTCCAACTTATGGCTGCCTTATTCATCAGGAGCAACAATCCTTGCTCAAAGAGAATGTTTTTGGAAAGTAAATGTAGTGGAAATATTTTAATTTACACTGCTGAGACTCTGACAACACTTCTCTCTTATGGGGATAGTATGAACATAAAATAAGCAAATATCTTGCAGGGAAGATTGTTGTTGCTGTTAATTTTACTGAGAAATTTAGCATAGAGAGAAAAAAAAGACAACCTAGAATATTCTTTGTCTCAGGAAATAGTCTAAATACTCACAGCATTTTATGCGAATGCAAACAGTTTCTCAGAGACAACTCAGGATATCTCTGGATGATTGCATGTGTATTAGGACCATAAGAAATGCTGGACCACTGTTGCATGCTTGGCTTCCACTGCAATCAAAATCTCCAAGCGCTTCTTTGATTGATCCTTGAAATGGAGTATGTGATTGTATTGTATTACTGTACATTCTGTCTTCAGTGAAGAAGCTCGCCCTCGGGAATCCCAGACCCTGGAGGTTAGTGAGAAGGTCTGGGGAATGGAAGACTTCCCTTTAGTCAGGGAGGAGGCGGTCCGAGAGCACCTAGGCAACACCAATGTTCATAAATCCATGGGACCCGATGAGATGCACCTATGGGTGATGAGGGAGCTGGCTCTCTGTCATCTTTGAGAGGTCTTGGAGAACGGGGGAGGTGCCTGAAGACTGGAGGATAGCCAATGTCACTCCGG
>JAOWBP010004006.1:13755791-13779780 GCA_028571105.1 Tragopan temminckii
TGCCTACTTGTGCGACCTGATGTAGGGAACCTGCTTTGGCAGGGGGGTTGGACTCGATGATCTCTGGAGGTCCCTTCTAACCCCTATGATTCTGTGATTACATAGCCATTGGTAATCAGATTTGGGATTTTTGATACACCTTTTTTTGGTTTATCACGGTGGAGTTATGATGGTGTGAAGATAAATACATCTTTAAGTGTAATACCTGGATACCATCTTTCATTTTGAGTGTGTGTCATGTAAATCTCTGCATCTGCTCTGGAATGTTCTGTTAAACGCTGCAGAAACCTCTCTTGCAGGTTCAGTGTTGTGTTCTGATGCATATGAGAATCACCTCCATGACAAACACTGAAGCCTGTGCAAGATACATTTCAAGTGCATAAGATGGAATTTCAGTTGTGTTTTTGTTGATACCCTCAATGGTTTTCTAGCATGGCTAATTCATTAAAAAGTGTTAAAAAAAATTAGAGCTAGCTATGTACCCACCAGTGCAAGAAAAGATTCATGTATTCAGAATACAAAGGATTTGTCTGAATGTGTTAATCAGCTCGATATACCTTCCAATTATGCTTATCATCTCCGTTAAAGAATTTTGCTGTATTTATATATTTTTAATTTCGAAGTCGATGCAATATTTAAAACACAATTATGTTTTGGTTTGCTGTGCTCTTCTTGCCAATTTCTTGTGTTTTGAAGTCTCTCAATGATTGCGTCTCATTTTTCATTACTGATGGCCCCTTCAGACAGGCAGGCTCCAAGCTAATTAGCAATGCTTTGTTCTTGAATGCTTGTTTCCTCCAAAAACTCTGCAGGAAGGAAACTCATGAACAGTAGTACACAATCTGCAGTTTCAGAGGCTATAATGTTAACAGTAATGTGCTGCAACGTTTAAACTAAAATCCGCCACTTTAGAAATTATTAATTCATGCTCAGTGATGGGAAGGTTTATAGTCCAGAGGATATCTCAGTAGGATTGTACATTGCTACGGCTTTGTAATAATCAAAATCTGGCATGAAAGAATGGTGTCAGTGTCTAAAACTGCCTTTTGAAATCCGTATGAAATGTTGTGGTTAGGCCCTCAAGCTGGGCTATTTTTTAGTCAGCATTTGGCAAGAACCAAGCTGTTTTGTTTTTGTCTTGTGTTGTTCATTTTTTGATTTGTGTGCTAACTCACTGCTTAAACAAATTGTGTCTCAAAGCGGCAAAAGGCTGCACTCCACCTTCTGTCAAGGTTAAGATAGAGGAATGTAGCAATGCACGATGGGTGAGATGCAGGACAGGTGTGAGTATGGCAAGAAGAAGAGCTGGGCTTTGTGGGCATGGGAGAGGAGGGACAAAATCAAGTGTCTCTGGGATGAAAGTGGCTCCATAACATGAAGGGCTTCTGGTCATCGTTTGGGCACTTTGGCTAAGGACACTAATTTGGTAGCTGGAGGTGGATATTCTTCTCCATTTACTTGCAATTACTTTCATGGCATCTTCATTCTGTTGTTTGAGCCATGATAGTCCTTGTTCAGTTAGCACCTCTGCTTAGGAGGAACGTTACTTCTTAAGGGATAATTTTCAGCTCTGTGGTCAAGGTTATTGTGCACATCCCAGCATCTGTACTGGTGCATTAGGATAGATTCTTTTTTCATTTTTCTATTTTTTCTCTATAACTTTTAATGTATTCATTTTAAATGACCAGTAATCATTTAATTAGTTTGCACATCTGCAAAGGAAAGTGTTGACAGCAGCACTGAAGGTATGCAGTGTCCTTCTGGCAGGTATTTCTCAGCACATCTTCTCCTGGGCCAGGGCATGACCCTTGGGCCTTCTCATGCTGTTGCCATGTGAAGAATCTACCAGCTAGAACATGAATCCAGTCAAAGTCATTGACAGAATGACAATGACTATACAAACATGTAAGGCACGGAGGAATTAGTAATCCCTGGAGTTACCCAGGTGAGTGTTTTGGAAGAGGGTGTAGCATTTTACCTGCTGTACAGTAAATTATAGAGTAAAACATCAGTTCCTGCTGTTTCAAAATAAGAAAACCTGGAATATTGATTAAGGGCTGGCTTCTGAAAAGATGTATGTTAATCCTTTTGAAGTCAATGTTTATTGAAGGAGGTTTCAGCAGAGATTGCCTATAAATTTGATATTGCTTTAAGCGATGGGTAGAATACATATTTCCTTGACAGGAAGTATAACATATTTGTTCCATTAAAATATGAGTACATATTTTGTTAGCTTGTCATTTCGTAGTTCAAACTTCTTGAGACCAGTCAATACAATGTGCTTTACAGTTGTAAAGACTTTCTAACGTGGATTAAGATTTGAGGGGCAGTGGTTTTGATTAAAATCAACATATGGAATGATGGTTACTAAAATGCAGATGAAAAGTAGTACAAAGAATTAATAACGGTCTCTGATAACAGAATGACCCTCACTTAATGTTTTATGTAGTTTCATAAAACATCTTTCAAATTTTGAATCAACAGCTGGTTAAAAAAAAGAATAAATCAATAGTAATGAGTTCATTTGTATGTAAATGAGTGTCATTCTATTCTAGGCTACCCGTACTTTATGGTGTCTAGGTAGGTAGGTATCACTAAGTGTGGTCATGAAAACAGGGCTGTTCAGGAAACCCTTTTTAAAAAATCAATTTAAATGCAAAGTCTTTGCCTGGCTTTTAAGTTTTAAAAAGTCATTCATAAGATTCTATCAGCCTGAATGTTCTGTGTATTTGTATTTAAAATAATAATTCAGTACATTATCAGGAGTGGAATATCATACAAACAAGGAGCTCTAGGACAATCAGAGTATTTCAGAAACTCACTGAACATTTCTTTGCATGTTCCAACTCATTTTGAAAAATTGATCAAACTAGGAGGCTGTGTGCCTGTATGCTTGCAGGTGCAAAGTAAATGGACATAAGAAAATATCATTTCTCCAGATAAGGGAAATGTCTTATAACTGTTGCAAATGGGAAACACTCTTAGAGGTGCTTGCAGTTTTCGACAGTAGTAGGGTCTGCTATGCTCATGTTTGGACGGCAGTGTTGAGTAGTTGCTGAAATAGCTTAGTGGAGTTTAAACAAAATAAAAATTCAAAAATCCAGGATGTGAATCAAGCATGAATGTATATTTTAAATCTCTCTATATAAACTAAGACTACTAGCTTTTTTTCATGTATAATGGATTCTTGTAAAAATGGAACATGTTTAGGTTGGCAGGAAGAGCTGATGGATTTGCAGCTTAAGCTTTGTAAGTGTATTTCCAGTTAAAGTCATGTTTTCAGGAAACAAAAGAAACTGGGGTTTGGCAATTTATTGCTATGTACAGAGCAGTAGTCTTTCAATATTTTCTTGTTAGGAAAGTAAGTTTTCAAGTATTTGGAGCAAATTTGACCTCAGTAAGGCTTCAGGTTACCTGAACTCTAAAAGAATGGATCAGCTTTGTATCAGAAGTAAAAAAAATCACCCATATCTGCTCAATTACTCAGTATTTCTTACTTTTAATGAAGTGTTGTTGAATTAGGCTCTAAGTCTTCATATTTTGGAGATTAGGGGAGGACATTAACATGAAATCCAGAAAGAAATGTTTTGATTGATAGCTCAGAAGGAAATGCCAAGGATAAATATAAATACTGTTGATTGCAGTTGATGTGGGCAAGTGGTAATCAGTTGCTGATTTAAACAAACAAGACTCCAGCAGATATTTCAACTCTTCACCTTTCCACTTGTCTTTCAGTTGCCTTTCCCAATCCCATTTTACAGGTAAATATTTCTGATGTTTCTCATACATTCTTTACCCTATGGGATAGTTAAGTACCCTTTATTTGGGGAGGGAGGAAAGTATATGGATGAAGAGAATGGTTACGATTGGAAGAGAAAATATCATTTTGGTCAACTTTAGAGAAAACTATCGTCAGATTTTTTATTTATTTTTTTATTTTTTTCTGAAAGCTGATTTTTCATACTACTCAAACTTGGGGCATATCTACTTCATGAAATTGTGTGATTTGCATTTGTAACACAGTAGCAGACACAGGGAAGGTTTTCTCAAGCACTTAAAAATACACATTGATTGAGAAGGGTGAATGGAGCATTTTGTGTTCTGGCTTATTTTTGTAAATCCTGGAAATTCAGGAAACTCAATAGCTACTGTGGTGGTAGGATCTAAAGCAACTATGAGAAGTCTGTACGCTGACCCCAGAAGGACTCACCTTACCCTATTCACACAGATTTTAGTGACTTTGAAATTTAATATAAAGAAAAACCCAATTTTCGGACTGTCATAAAGAACAACAAGTCCTAATAAAGCATGCATTGCTACATTTGAAAGTCTCTAAAGGCTCCTTTGTCAAGGCTAGTTTATAGTCCATGTAGTTTGTTAAAAAGCTTTTAGAGTCATCATGGTCGATTTTATCAGTGTAGCTATTGTAAATGAGCAGTAAGTCAACATTAAAGTCCTTATGAAATTTTAATGCCAAAAAATTAAAAGCACGAGTGTTGTAATCAGTTCATAAAACAAAATATTTGAGTCTCTGCTCCTGCCCTGCCAAGTGAGGATCAATTATTTCAGTACTGTTCTCTTACCTTCCCCTATAGTAGATCTGTGTATTCCTTACTGTTCCTCTTAGTCCATTTCTTATGGAGTTGACCTCTGGTAGATCAAGTTCTGCGATTTTGGGTTGTTTCGGTTTTTTTTTTCCTATTTTTTTTTTTTTTTTCCCAAGCTTCTTTATTTTTTTCCTGTTGAGTTGTAATTTCTTCTTTGAAGCCCAATGCAGAATATTTATTTTCTCTCAATTTATCTTAGCTTATGTCAATTCTGTATCAAATCAGAGTATTTTAAACTTGATTCTTTCAACTGATTATTTGTTTGCGACAGCATAATACCCCAGAGTTTGTCAACATGCTAACAAGCTCAGTTTCTCTGAAAGTACTGAATAACAGTGTAAATAAAGACTGAAAGCAGTGGAAAATGTGGCTGCTACTTAAAATACCCCAACGTTACTCAATGCTGAATTGATATAAGAGGCCTAAAGAAGATACATGTGACTTTTTTTTTTAGCACGCAGACAGATTAGAAAGCACAATGTCAAGACCCCCATACAGTAGTATAACGGTAAACAAATTTTATGGCTTCTTTAAAACCATAGAGGGGCAGAAGATTAAAAATGTAAACAGATCTTAATTTGTAGTGTTTGCATGCAGGACACAATCAATTAGCTAAAACGCGAAGTTAGTTTAGAAGTGTAATTAGGTATCTCCACATTCAAATCAGACGTGGACATGGATGGAAAAAAATGGTTTAGAAAACATGTGTCCTAGCAGTAATTTTTCAGAGGTTGGGAAAAACTATTAGGAAACTTTAAACATGATATATATCATCTTGAAGTAACAGTGGCATGTAACCTTGTTAGTTACAGAGAAGTAAATTACTGTATTCCTGAAACAGTCATTTGCGAAGGTGTTACTAAGAAATAATGGCTAGATCAATTTTAGTAGAAATGGAGATTATAGATTATAAATAATTACAGTTCACTTCACGGAATTGTTTGTTTTCTTAATGGCAATGACAGTGTGGTCCTGGTAGGTGCAATACAAAGCTACAAAGAAGACACATCTGAGTTCAAAATCTCACCATTTAAAATGCAGAAGAGTTAAATAATACCAAGCAAACATCTATGCATACGATTCTGATGTGGTGTTGTTTTCTAAGTCTTTCCTGTGTCCTTCTGTTCACTTTAGTTGTTTAGAGCAGTATTCTGCAGGGCCAATGCCAGTGTGGATATGCACTCAGTAAGATACCAGTAGGGATGCCAGCCAGGTATTGGTGATGAATTTTGTGCTGTGATCTGTTTTAGAGCAACAGGATGTCGTCTTAAGACTTTTATCCAGGACAGGTTGGGAGTACATTGTTTCAGGCATTCATTCAAGAAGTGAGACAAAACTCTCCAATGGGACTGAAAAAGTTGCATAATGTTTCCATCAAGCATCAACTTAACAGTTGGAAATAACACTTATGAACAACTGTAAGTTGAGTTCTCATGGGTTTAATATTTTTATAGCCTCATAAATCTGATAGATTTATCAATCTCCTTATTAAGTCAGAAATTGTGTTTGTTTTTGGAAACTGTTAAAAATTCTTCCCTAAATTAAATGTGTTCTTTATTGTAATAATTTTGCATGTAGGAGATACCATAGATAGAGAATCCTCTACAGGTAAATAACCAAACACAAAGCATCTCCTTCAAAATTCAGCATGAAAAGAAAGAGATACTACTTCAAAATATGTGCGAAAGAGATACTACTTCAGAACATGTGCAAATGCCTATGTTAATTAAATGTATTAATTCTCTAAGTCCTGGGGATTGCAGATTTTCATTGCAGATATTTTCTGTGTTGCAAATCTGTGTAGCTATTTATGCTGGAGTTTGGCTCTGGTCCCACACAGAGCCCAGCGCACTGTGTCCTTTGTGCCTGTAATGAATGCTAATGGAACTTGTGGGAACACCTGAAAGAGACAAGGGAATTTGAGCCAAGCAAAACCACTGTCCTGGATGATTTGGACACCAACATCTCTTGCATTTTCAAGCTATAGTTTATCCTTAGTTTCATCAAAACAAACTCAGAGAAAATAAATTAGAAGAAGTAAAAAGCAGGGATAGTATTATGGTAATCCCCCCTGTACCTAACATGAAATTTCAGTTTCACTGTGTTTAGAATAAGATGGAGGCATGTTTTCCCCAAGAGATGATGGAGAAGCAGAGCTTATAGAACTACATATTGGAAAGTGCATCCAGTGATGGAAAGAGATGAAATCTGGTAAGAAACTGAGTAAGGATAAAGAAGTAATAATGGAGAAGCACTTGGGAGTGAAGACAGAGAGTGGGAAAGTAAAGGAAGCAGAGCAATTGGATGAAATCGTAAGAATTTATTTGAGGAAGTAAAAGAAAGGCAATGAAGAAGGCTGTGAAGGGAACAAGTGTGAGTTTTGGGTGAGGTCATAAGGCAAAGATGCAGATGCACTGCATCTGGATTTGGCTTAAAAAAATAACAGAACTTTTCCTTGAGTGGAAAGATTTTTTGTGTGTGTGTGTGTTTTTTCTATGCAGCTCTGATACTGAGTCTTGCCTCAGGAGCAGCTGCCTTCACACTGCCCTTCCCGTCACATCTGGAGTGATTTTTGACATCCATAAAGGCAGTAATAATTTTAAAGATCTTGGTGATTGTGATCTGTACACTCACAGTGCCTTATGGTGTCATTAAAACATGATGAGTTTGAGATATTGGTTAACATGGAGAAAGTACAATTATCTCAGGAGAAAGACATAAATGGAACCTTTTTTTTAAAACATATTTTTAAAATTTTTTAAAACTGTAACTTCAAAGTCTTTCTGTAACTTAAGTCCTGACTGTGATACTTGGAGCTTCTGTGGGGTCATGAGCAGCTGAGTTTCCTGCTGATTTCCCAAGACAGAGGTGAATGCAGGCAGTCCAGGGCTTAGGCGACACCTCAAGGCTTCTCTTCAGGGAGGCCAAGAGATGACTTGATAACATTTTCTTTATATATATTCTTTCTATATGCTATGCTTCATCTAGCACTATTTGCTAGGTGAAGCATAGCAAGATGCTTGTCACCTTGTTAAACGGTTAGTGGGCATTTAGAGAGGTGATCAGAAATTACAGACCTGTATAGTATCATGTATGATGTTTTCCTTAGTCTATATGGCTGTGTTCAATGCTGTCCTTTTACATTTGATCAGATGGAAGATTTCATGTCAAATATGTTTTTTGTTATGTGTGAAGAAAACAGAAGTGCCATAAATGTGGTTTGTTCCATACTAGATATTGTCATTACATTAAAAAAAAATGGTTATTTGCAAATCTTGTAATAAAGCTGTGGAGCAGCAATAGCTTAGCAAATTAGACCGGTGTAGATACAGTTGTATTTCCCCTAATGAAATACTCTTGACTTGCAAGCTGGAAATCTGGTGGTAAATCTGAGCTAGCAAACCTTATGGTAGTATTTGATCTTTGCTTTGAGAACTTCAGTGCTCTTAATTTCTGACAGTAGGATGGAATAGCTTTTGTAGTCTGACTATACTGTGTCATGCTGAAGTTTTGCCTGCATACCAGTAGGTGCTTGAACGTAGAGAAGCAATGGAATGTTCCCCTGACACTATATGGGAGCTAATGTTCTTTTGCCCGCACTTCATCTTTTTTCCCATGCCATGTGCCTCATCACCTGGTCTTGCTATGTTTACAGGCCTTCTAGCTGATGAATTTCACCCGTGCCAGAACACAAATGTAAATGCTAACAGGGAAAAATCTAATTTGAAAAAAATGCATTTTTAGGGCCTTCATCTGGTAAATTGAAACTGAGCGTAGCGTTTAGTCATGGTTCATAAAAACAAAGTCTGACTAGAGAGCTGTTTATCTTCAGCAAATACAGCAGGCATATACAAAATCTAAAGCAGTTATCTGACTGAAAAGTGGCTCCTGGGCAGCTTCACATCACTGGGCACATTTTCACATTCCTGAAAATCTTGATCAAAACAGTAAATGACATTTTAAATGAACTCAGAATTTGATCTTTAAGATCCAAATAGCGTGCAGGGTGTTGTCTTGCTCTTCTGAATCCATGTAACAAAACTGCTATCCAATTCTAGGAAATTCAGTATCTGACTGTAAATGGTATTTAATCAAATTCCACAATATGGAAAAATCATGCACTTGCTGTTAATTTCATTGTAAAGTGGCTTAATAACATTTTAAAAATTATTATCATATCAAAACAGCCATCCTACCTACCAATATAGTTCTTAATAAGTGCAGATCATTAAGGAAATTATACTTTGTTACTGTGCTTTTCTATTAGGAAATAACAACTGAAAGGTTTTGGGGAGATCCCCTCTCACAGGGAAAGTATAAAACTAAGTAGCTGAGTAATTATCAGTTGTGATATGATATGGAGGTCCCACCATGAAAACTAATAGGGGGGAGAAAACAATTAAGTGATGTTGTGTAGACTGATTGCAAAATACTTTAAACAATTTTTTTGAAATATGCAGCATCACGTGTTGCCAGTAAGGGCAGTCAGGTATGCTATAAGATACATCAGTGTTGTGCCATTAAAGTTTTCTGGTTAGGCAAATGGTTGGCAGCTTGAAGTACCTATTCCTCAATTAACATTGTAATGTATTGTTATATATTACGTGTTAATGATATTAATAGAGCTATATCCAAAGTAGTTAGCATTTTGAAACAGAAGGTACATTTCCTAGAAAATCACCACATTTTTAAACATTTATTGCGAGAAATCCACACTGGGTTAGTTATTATTCATGAGCATAACAATCTCAAATTTACAATTAAATTGAGTCACAGAAATTAATTTTTTTTTTTTTTTACAAACAAAACAAAAACCAAACTGTACTTTATTGGGAGGATTGTGTAGATAATGGTAGTTTGTTTTTTGTTTTCCTAACCATGGATTCTTATGTGTGATTACTATCTCCTTTGATAACAGCTATATGTGATCTTATGTAGACACCCCAGGGCATCTCTGGTTGTGATAGGTAACAGAGTCCTGCCCACCGTGATGAAGACAAGGCGCAGATGGGTGTACAGAACATAAATGCCATATTTCCTTCAGTCTTTTGCTCTGTGCACTCTCAGGGAAGACTGGGACAGCCTCTTTTCAAGATAATTGCCAGCCTCTATGTCGAGGCTGGGAAGCTCATTCATTTTAATGCAATGGTGTGCATTGGAACAGGAAGAAAAACGCTTGACATTACTTTCAAACAAACATCATTTGTTCCAGAAAAAAAAATTCATTATGCTAAATTGGAGCTTAGTATGTTGTAAAGAGACTTCTATTTTACTATTTATGTTTTCAAATAGTTGTGCATAGCAGTAGCGAATATTTGGAAATCCTTAGATTTATGAGTCACGTCCTTCCTAAAACAGCCTTACCTTAACATTTTCACTGTATTTCCCATTTTTCTAAATTGCCCATCTGGCTTTTGCAGAGTCTGATACCTACCTAGTTCAGTTCTCTCTATTGATCACGCTGAAGAGATGTTGGAGAAAGTAGAATATATTATTGTTTTGGAAAAAGCTGGTAAGATGAGTTCATATAATGTACCTCCATTTAGTCCATTGTTCATAGCCATTGGAAATAGAGGCTTTGCAAGTTGTAGGTTGTATCTAACTCATAATGCGAGTTGGGATGATGACTGGATTCAGTCCTTTAATAGTCTCTCCATCTCATTGTCAGGCATCAGACCTGAAAAACTAGTGCTGTAGTCTGTAATGGGAACTTGGGGTGGAGGAGCAGAAGAGAATAAAAACAGGAAGGCAGTAGTAGAATTTTTTGTGGTTTTAATGAAAGTCAGTCCCTTATCCCAAGATGGGCAGTAATAGAACCAACAATAATACTTGTTGGGTTTGTTGTTTGTTTTTTTTTTGCCTTTTGTTTTGAAAAGCAGTAAATGGTTCTTGGTGTTGCAAGTCTCTCACATAGTATTTTCAGATGCCCATGTAAAATAAATCTTGTAATAAATAGCAATTCTCTAAGAGCAGTATTTTTCCTGAAGTGAAATTGGACTGTGTGATGCATGCGGATAAAATCTATTTACAATTAATGTATTTAGGCACTGTTAGCTGCAAATTGGTGACAATGGATAACAAAGCACCTAAATGAGTTGAATGCTAAAACTCCATCTGTAATTAAACTTATTGTTTGTGAAACTCATACATGCTACAGACATCTTTAATTTCTGAAGTGCTGTTACTAGCTCTGTAACAGCTGTAGAATTACTAGCTTTTTAATGCCTAGTGGAGTGAAAACAGAGTAGAGGCTGCCAAAACCCAAAAAGAGCCATGGGTTCTTGAGCTGGTATTTGTTGATCTGCACTATCAGTAGCTGTGACCCTGTGGACCTGGTGTATACCACCATCCCATCACTCTGTAGGTCGTCTAGCTACATAATAACTGAGTGTTAAATATCAGCATTGAATTTTCAGTTAGAGTGGCTCAGCTCACAGTCCCAGTCTTGGAGTTGCAAAGTGTGGGTACTAAATGGGAAAGGTTTGGGATAAATAGACAGGGAGACCAATTGTGAGGGAAAGGCTATCAGGGGAATAAGCCTCTTTTATGTGGCTGTAGAAGGTTCTGCATGAGATAAATCTGTATATTACTTCTGCGTTTCTGAGGATTCAGTCATCTGCCTTGAAACAGACAGTTCAAACATGTCACAGTTACAAAGTAGGGAACTTAAACCATGTCCTGCTTCACATATTTGAATCTAACTATTGTGGTTACACGGTGACTGATTTCTTGCATTCTCAAAAGGCTACATGGAATAAAAATTTAGGCTCAGATGTTTTGATGGGGACAAATGTGTCTTTTTAAAGCCGAATAGAAAAGCATTTAGCTGATTTTTCATAATTTGTTTGGATTAACAAACAAATCAGCTGTTAGAATTGCCTATAAATTTGATTATCATAAATTTACTTATAAATAAATGAAACAAAAGAAAAGGAAAATCTAAATGTCAAATGTTTGGATTTGATAATTTAAGAAAAAATCTTTTTTACTCTGTTGTTGGAAAAATGAAGGGTATTTGCCATTGAAACTCTGCATGATTTAAGCTTTACATTGCCGTTAAGGTATTTTAGTGAGGCAAATTCCCTTACTGCTTGCAATTTCTCTGTTTAAAAAGGGTGGGGAAGGGTGTTATAAACTGCAGAGAGTCGAGGTAAAGTGGAATCCATTCCTGGAGTGACTAAGCAGCTTAGAGGAAGGTAGCTGAGCCCTGCATCTGCCTTTGGTTGTCACAGTGAAACCACCCGATTTATTTCTGTGTGTAGCAGAACTTCAGTTGTAACAATTTTCACAGCATTCTGCTGCTATAACTTCCCTCCTTATCTCCAGAAGTGTTCTGGAGGGGTATGGAGAGGGAAGGGATGGCATTACTAGGATTCAGTGGGAGGGATCGTTCTCCTGCTGTTAGTGTGGCTGCTGATCCATTACCCTAATTCTGTAGCCTTAGAAAGTTGACATGAGTTCCTCGTCCTTTATAGATAACAGATTGTTCTGTTTCCACATCCCTTTGCACTCCGTGCTCTCCTATCCTACTGCAATTGTTTTCTGTGCCTAGGCAAGTTAGCCATGGAAAGATAACTGGGAAGCTTCACTCATGCTTGTATAGAACCACAGCTTCAGTGCCAGCCAACCAGCAGCTGGTAATAGCTGATGAATATAGTGAGTCTGAGAGCTGGCATGCTGAATAGTTTTGCCATGTCCAACTAGTTTAAATTGTTTAATCTGCCGATTAAGAGATAAGCCAAAGCAAAATGTGTTATGAAGCCTTCTACAGCTTTTCTTCTTCATAGTCTCATATTATTTTTTAAAAAAGAATTGGAAGCTGGACCTAAGTGTATTTATTTTTGTAAATTCCCTCATTTGATTGCCTTTTTGTTAGAGCTGCGTAGTCTGTACCCAGGTTTTTCACAGGCTCACCTCTACTATTACCAGTTTTCATGTAGCTCTTTACATAGCACAGGTGAGGACGTGAGTACAGTTGTAAGGGTGGCACTCGCAGAAGTAGCATCCTGCATGGATGGCACTTGTAAAGAGAAAGGACAGCTGACCATAGGGGTGAAAGGAGAAAACCTAGACAGAGCAGGAAGAAAAAATGAATAGAAAAGAGGTACATCTCCAGATCACTGAGCAATCACTGATGGGTAAAAAGCAAACATCTGTATGTTTTCCTTACAGTCATTCAGTGTTCTAAATATATATATATATATGACATATGATAAAATGTTATAACATATATTTTTAATATGTAATGTATATTTAGTATATGAAAATATGGTGTTTTCAGTTTAAGGTTTTTTTTCTGTCTTTTGGTTTCATCTTTTTTTTGTGAATATTTTTTTGGGGAGGAGCCAACACACCTGCATTCAAGGTGCACACTCAACAAGGCAAGGTTACCAATTTGTTTGCCGTTTCTCCATACCTATACTCAGAAAACATCTAAGCTGCTATGGGGGCACGTGAAAGGTTTTTATGTCTGCCCTGCTCTCCCTGTTTTGCTGGTAACATTTGTTCTCTAATTTGCCTTCTCCCTCCCAAGTGCATTTCATGCTTGGAAGTAACACCTGTGGCCACTCTGCTCTGACAGCTGCAAGACTCAGATGCCAAGCTCTTGAATGTATTTTTTCTGTTGCTGTCATCTGAGTTAGAGGATAGCTTCCAGGCAGACATCTCAGTCATGTCTGTGTTCATTGCTTGTTGTTGGGCAGGGCTGGGATCAAGGTGTCATTGGACTAGTTTACTTTTCACAATTTCATTCATAGTATACGCAGTGGTGACCAAGAATTTGCTTTCTGGTATGAGCTTTTGTAGGGAATGAATTCTCGTCCACTATTTAGCATGTTTAAAGCTCTATTTCAACCATCACGTGATCCGGGCAAGGTTGATATCTTTCTAAAATTCTGGACTAGGAAACTCCCTGATGAATCTCAGCTCATCTAAGTTGAGAAAGAAGAAGGCAGCCGTGGCAGGTTTAAGCCTGTACCTTTTCTGCTGTTTTTGCAGGAAGACTTGAATGAAGAATTATGAAGTGATTGTGTTTGGAAATTCCGAATTTCAAATGATCTTGATTGCAAGAGGTGATGCCCTGTGTTTCAGAAGAGCCATTTCCAAAGAACATGGTAAATCAGACTCTGGTATCCTAGTTTAAAAACCCGTCACCTGAGTTCACAGAGAGGTATTTCAAAAGCATGGCTAACGCAGATGGATTTCTCAATGGCATTGGGTAAGATGTAGCTAGTAAAACTAGGCAGCCTTGACTTTATGACCTTATTGCTATTGCAACCTATTGCTGTTAAGTGTGATGGTACATGACAGGTTTCGTATAGCCTTGTAACTGTTCTGGACTGGAAAAAGCTCCCGAAAGTAGCATAGTTTGCTGCATCCTAGAAAAGGTATTGGATGAAAGTCCCTGGAACGAAATATTCAAATGGACTTGTTGGAAACTCCATTTCTCTGAGGTTGGTTGTAAAATTGAAAAGCAGATTCTGAAACAGAAATTAGAATTAAGGTTTGATCAATTCAAGTTAGAAATATCAATAACTTCTTTCCTACTGGAAAGTCCAGCAAAAAGTATCTTCAATTTCTTTTCAGGAGTGTAAGTTGGAGAAGTGGCAAATGCAACTTTTCTGCATGAGGTACAAAATGATTCGCAGTAAATTATATTTCCATGCAGGCTTACGCTCTGCATTCTGCTCAGCTCTTTAATGCTAAAGTTTGCATACCAAGATCCCAGTTTCAATATTCACATAATATCCTTCTGAAGACAATTAATTTATACATGCTCTCTTGTACAGAGCTCTAGGCTTCAGAAAACTTTTTGTGGAAAATGGACACGCAAATTAATTTGACTCATGCAATTTACCGAGGCAACATCATGGAAAATATTGTCTCTTTTCTGTTGTAAGCAAAATGTGTTGCGGGGAGAGATGACCTTCAAAGATAAGGCTGAAATGAAGCAAAAATACATTTACTTCTTATTTCACATTGAGGGCTGATTTTGCTCAGAGCATTTGGATACGTTTGGAAGTGGAGTTTAAGGACGGGGATGGACCTTCAAATGTACCTGTGTGTCTTGGCATTGATCTGTTATTTTTCTTCTGCTTGTTGTATAGTTTTTGAGGTGAAAGCTCAGCATGGTCAGTTTATTTAAATTCCTTTGCATTTATAGTCTGCAGTAGGTGTTGCTGTGTGTGTAAGTGTGGAATCTTTCTTCCAAAAAAAAAAAAAAAAAAAAAACCAATCAAACAAAAAAAACCACAAAAAAAACCAGCAAAGTGAAGTTTTTTAATATACATGAATATGTTTTTAAATATGAATTCTTGTGCATACATACAAAAAAGTATTTCAGTCTACTTTACTCCCACAGTAAGCACACTTTAAAATTTTTATCTTTTGCTTCTTGTGTGGTCGAGCTCCTAGTGACGCACAAGGCTGGTGGAAAGGCCTGCACACAGTCACTTGCAGACAGGGCAAAAGCATTGTCAGCTTTTGTATTGCTGTACCCAGAACAAAGATCTCTTTAATGCCAGCAATCCTCTCCTCCTCCCTGTAAATCGCACTGCTGCTGGAGCTGATGCTCTTGCTGGCAGGCATGTCTACCCCTGCAGCTGGGCTATTAGCTTGAACTAATATGGGCTCGAGCACTTGGCAGAGAGCACACGTTAGGATTGGGTACCCGGGATCAATATGTTGGCTTTGAGCATGTCATGCATTTCTCTGCGTGCACGACTTTGTTTTCCTCCAGCCACTGCAAGGCATGGCTCCTCTAGTCCCTGTGTGACCATGAGGTTGTTTTTGTAGGGCACAATATTCTCAACTGCTGAGACAACCGACAAAACAAAACAGGCTGTTTTTCCCCTGAATTACATGGGCTGTGATTCCTGTTCTTTCTGGTAGTGCTGCACTCTTTGCCACACACTGGATGGTATCAAACCCAGAAGTCCTTCACTGGGGCTTTATTCAAAAGAGGGGGGGGAAAGAATCTACTCTCCTCTCTTACCCTTCACTGGGGCAAACTCACATTTAGTCTGCTGCGTGTGAAATGGTCACCTGCCATTTCCTTTTCTACAGAAGTCGATGCTGGTTAACTCCTGTCTTCAAGCGAGCGTCAGTCCATGTGAAGTGTGTTCTGGTTTCTAGCACTTGTGATACACGAAACACAAACGTAGCTCATAATTTCAGCAGAGAGGCAAAGCTGGAAGGTGAAGAGCTGCTGCTCAAGATGTGGCTCTGCCAGTCTGAGTTAAGAGCTTTACATTGGAAATAGCAGTGTGACAGCTCCCATGCAGCTTGCTTCTCTGAGTATTTGGCCATGAGAATTCTCCAACTGGCCATGAAAAAGGAAAAAAATATTTAGTAGGAATTTAAGAGGATAAATGGCCCTTATGTGCTTGTTACTCATCAGAATTTTTGCCTCAGTTTTGAGTGGGATTTTAGAAGGGGATCTGCTTTGAAAGAGGTTGATTTTTTTCTATCACTTATTTGAAAATCTAAGTGTTTTAGATGCTTTCCCGGCTTTGATTTGTTTTGGATTCCCATGACTGCCTCCTCTTTTGAGGGTTAGCGGGGGATGCATCCACGGCAAGTAATGTGCTGACTTCTGTAATGCTGGCATTGCTGAGGGTGGCTTAAATCTCATCTGTGAACTTACATTAGTACTGCAGGGGAGAGGCTTTTAAAGATCCCACTGCAAGCGTCCCTGGCTGCTGCTCTGCAGCCCAGGCACTCAGGCTGCAGTCCCCTGTCACTCACCGAGGGAAGCAGCTGCCTTTGCCAGCTTGGAGCCAATGCCAGAAGGATCAGATGGGCACCAGAAGAGTTCTTAGAAATTTGTTAGTGACTTGCACATTAATAACACTAAAATATTTCATCATGCTACAGTAACCAGAAGCACTTAGGGTCCACCTAAATTTATGGTTTTCCAGAAGTGTCTGAGGGTTACGATGCTTTCTTTTACCTGCTATGCTTACACATATAGAGTTGTTAGAGAGCATTCTTGTTGAAGCATCAGAGGGATGGTCAGGCAAGTTTTTTAATAAGTGATACTGCCATAAATGCAAGCAGCTCTGCCCTGCCATGATCATACCTATCTTCATAAAGATATGCTCAGTACAGCACAGACATCGGCACAGCTGACTGCAGGGACATCTTATACCTGGCTACTCCATCCCTGATGTAGTGGTTTTTCTGTCAGTTTTGCTTTTGAAAGGTTTCTTATACACAAAAAAGATTTCTTTAAATTCATTGTCAGTTCGCATGAGACCTTTGAGCTTTTTCTTTCTCCTGCTCTCCTTTCACCAGCAATCTATGTGATGTTGCACAGATTAGGAGCTGGCCTGATGGTGTCACACCCAGTCACATCAGTCACATTGGCAGTCATTACTGACACAGCCTAATGCAGTCTGACTGATGTAATCAGACATGATGTCTCTCACAGTGCTGTGTCACCCTGAAAGATCTGGAGAGATGCAAGTTTCAAAACACTGTTAAGAAAACAAATAACCCAGGGCATCGTTTCTAGCAATGGGCACCCAAAAGCCAGCATGCTGGCTTCATTTCCTGAGGAAGGTGATGTTTTCTTCAGATTACTTCAATGAACCTCATTTATAAAAGAATTAAAATAACCTTTTTTTTTCAATATTAACTGTTCCTCACCTAAAGCACAGTGACCTACGCTTCTAAAACTGATTTCCCGTGCCTCCCACTTTGGGATATGCAGTTTTTGACCTCTTGAATGCGTTGGGTTTCAAGGAGCGGATGTGACATGTCCCATGTTTGGTGTTCAAAAGGGCAGATAGCCCCATGGGCTATATTTTAAATGCACGAAAATTTGGAAGGGATTGTATAGCATCAGCATCATGGTTTCTGTGCACCTTAGGTGTGGAGCTTGATAGCATTTTTACTATTATTACTAATAGTAATCGTGATTACTAATACTAACAGTATTTTTACTATTCTTGCAGCTCAGCTGCTATAATTGAAATGTCTCAGTTGCAAACAAAGCTTGGATTCTTACTCTTTGCGTGTAATCAGAACAGGGATAATTTTTCTCTCATCATTAGCAGCAGAATCCAGATTTGAAATGTTTTGAAATGACCATTTTCTGAGTTGATCTGGATCACTACATTCAAGGTTCAGTTGTAGCCCTCCTGACCTGTGGAGCAGAACATGAAGCTGTAGGTTCACTGAGGTCATTGCCAACCTTTCCAGTTACTTTAGCATGGCAAGATCGAGCATGGCGAGCACACTTTAGAAACTGACTGAACTTGAAGTTGTAGAAAGAAAATTGTCCAGCTTGTTAAAGTAAGGATTGGTGTAGGAATGCTGTGTGAAATACCACTAAGGATGTGTTAATCAGCCTCGTTTTTGTCCCCTAAACAAGTGAGAATGGAAAATTCCATTGAAAGAGGGGAAACAAAGACAGATCAAGAACAATGAGAGAAACAGTTAGCTGTCCTGAAAAAAAAAATGCTTGCAGTCTTCTTTTGATTTATGTTTTACTTTCTCTCTTACAGATTTTGCATTTTAGGCTTGTTTAAGCATATTAAAATATGTATTAGAGATTTGGGGTCATGTCAGTGTGTACAATGCCAAACACAGGGAGGTTCTAAGTCCTCATTTGGGATTAATTCATGTGACTAAAATTAAAATAATGAATATTAATTTCGTTCTGGATTCATAAATTAGTTCTATCAGAGATATCATCAAGCTTACAGGGAAAGCTGTAATTACAACAGATCTTTAAATTAATGGGTTGGACATAACTGTGACTATCAAAATTGTTTTAAAAATATAGCACTTCATCTGCACTTCAGTCTTCATCTCCAGAAATATCTTTTCATTTATGTTCTTAAACCTGTGTTTCTAGTTTGAAGTTTTGTTTTTTTTTTTCCTTGAAGTGAATATCAATGCAAGTAATTTGTGCTTAAAATAAAATATGGGAAAACAAATGTATTTCTATTTGCATGTCTGTCACCAGCATTTTAATGATCTCTTTACAACTTTGCTGTCTCTGAAGTTAGACCCACTTCAGGATTCTCAGCTTAATTTGCATTCAGCATTATTTTGCTATTTTGGGAAAGATTGGTTTAGGAAGCAATTTTTATACAATGTCTGTGTAAAATGTCAGAACATGACCACAGATTTGCTCAGCTCAGGGACCCACTGATACCTCAGCAAAAAGAAATTAAGTCGTTATGGCAATATCCTGACCTTGCTTACCGTTGGAATAGTTCTGGTGGAAGAGACCTATAAAGAATGTAATACATCACAAAGCATGCTTCTGTTTTGTCCTTTTGGAGGGGGCTGTCTGAACATGCTGCAGTGCCAGTCCTGCGCTCCTTGGGAGAGCAGGTGGGTTGTGTTTGGTGGGCATCACAATTATGCTCTAATTATTAAGTAATCTTTAGTGTTCAGTGATGTGGTGGGTGAAAAAGGCCCTCTATTTTCCTCATTAATTACACAGGGGCAGCAGCTGGAATGCTAAGTATGCTGTGTCATTCTAGGTGCAAATTAATTAACACCAGCAGGCAAGGCACCCCATGGTGTCACTGTTTAGTCAGTTTTCTGTGGAGATTCACACTTTAATTGGAAAAACAGTCTTGTTTTGGTGCTCTCAAGACACAATAAAAACAAATGAAATAAAATTAGTAACTGATATGTCACCTTATCACAAGTTTTCTTTTAATGAAGAGGCGATTCTTCTGTGCCAAACATTCCTCTGTCATTAATGAAGGAAAATGAGGTGGGGGGGGGAAAAAAAAAAAAAAAAAGACTAGCAGAATCTAAGCAAGAGAAATAAAAACCAAACAAATGCTATCACTTTCCATTGCAGACACTGCCAACTCCTGCTCAGAAAACCAGCATCTGAACTGGTTCATCCATGCTTTTTGATGATACTTTAGAGTAATTTGCAATTATTGAGGAAATCTGGCTCTGCAGCATAATTAGAATCACCTGGATGGAAGCAAGAGCTGTCAGGAGCATTTTAAATGCTCACACTGATGCTGCGTGACAATATGCTGGTCAGACACAACATTGTAAGTCTCTAAATTACTGTGCTGAGTATCCTAGAGGAAAAAGAAACTGCTTTAAAAAAGTAACAAGAGCAATTCTGTGATAAATACAGTGGCTGGAACAGATAGAGCAATGAAGTTCGTTCATATGTTAAATGTATTTGGTTATGGTTGATCAGAAAGTATAAAAAAGTGATATCAGTGTGGCTAACACGCGTGGTCAGAGTTAAAAAGGCTTTCTGGTTTCACACTGGTAAGCATTTGAGAGGAGTGTTGGAAGAAAGTTTATTTAAAGACAGGATGCAGAGGCGTGGTTCTGAAATATTAGGTGATTTTCTTCTCTGGTTTGCTGACAAAGGTATGTTTGAGAATTCATGTTCAAGAAGGCAGCCCACGGAAATCCATGGCATGAAAACAGTTGTCTCTACCAGTGTGTATAAACAGCATGTGGCAGCACACGTGCTGTCATGCTGTGCTTTGGGTCATTTGACATGTGCTGTCATTGTGCATTTGGAAAAGAGAGAATTTGTGGCATAGAGAAGGACTGAGAGAAAGAATATCAGTGATTTTATCCATTACTGCTTCAGCTAGATTCTTTCCTCCCTTTATTTTCTGTGAATTGGTAAACTAATGCTAGTAGCCAGAATCAAGCCTCCACCCACACATTTGGCCAAATCTTTAATGTTGCTGGTAACAAACATCTCTTTTCTACAAAAAGTGTCAGCATGCTCATGTTTATACATAGAAAGATCAGAGTTGTTGGGGAGTTTTATCGTGAACTATGCGTCTGAAGGGTTGCTGAGGTTTTCTTGTTAATCTGAAAAGTTTAAAAAATCAGAAACAAATTTTGCTGTAAACAGTTATTTTAATTTTAACAGAGAAACATCAGTTGACATCAGCATGGATTTCTATGGGGAAGTAACCCCAGTGTTGTATGTTTAGCATAGCCCCCTCTCTCTATCCAGTTCTTACCCCTCATCTTTTTGGAGGTTTTATGAAGTATGCTGGAGAAGAGCTGAAGTATCTGCTGTTGTATCTGGTAAGGGACAGAAGCAAATAAAACTGATGTAGAGGAGCATGCTGCTAATGGAGAGGTGGCATTACTGATCGAGAAAGACTTAGCTTTTTCATCTCTACCTTTGGATAAATCCAGATCTATTATACCTGCTAATATTGCAGTAACAGGTTCTAGGATTTTTCTTCCATCTCATCAGCTGCAACTATGACCATAGGCTGTTACATTTGCAAGGATATTTTCAGGTATATATATAACAGAAGAGCACAATGATAGAGCAAATTCTCAGCTACAAAACAATATTTTTCAACACAGTCACTACCATTAGCTGTGCATTTTCACCAGTGATGAACAAGAACCTGCATGCCACATTCGTGCAAATCTGGATCAGTGAAGGTGACCCACTGTTTCACAGCTGCTGTGATGGTGTCACTGCTGGAAAAATGGTTGCCCACACAGTCCATCTTTCATTGGCCAAAATCTGTTTGAAAGTTAGAAGGTGCCAAATACGGTAGGTGTGGTAGGTCCAGCCAAGATTGGCAATGTGCTCCACGGTGTTCTAACTGGAATGGGGCCTGGCATTATCTTGTTGCAAAAGAAAGATTCTCTTGTTCTCTGGCCTGCCTCTGGAAGTTTGAGCCTTCAGCTTAGTCAGCATCAGGATGTAGTGGCTGGAGTTGGTAGTTTGTCTGAATTCCAGGAAATCCAGGAGGATCACCTCTTTCTTATCACCAAAGACAGCGCACGTCAATTTACGCACTGAGGGGCTGCATTCTGCAGTTTTTCTTTGATGGTGAAGTCACATGTCACCACTCCATGGGTGTGCTGTTTTGACTTTGGCTTGTAGTGCTGACGCCAGATCTTGTCACCAGTAATGATGTGATCCAGGAAACTGTCACTTTTACTTCATATTGGTTCAGTAGGTTTTGACAAACTTGCATACAGTGTTTTTTCTGATTCTCTTTGAGCATTTGGGGGACCCACCTGGTGTAAACTGCGATATTCCAATGTTTCCACCATAGTTTCCAATGTTTTGGAACTGATATTCAGCTCCATACACAGTTCCCTCATCATACTCCACCAATTTATGTGGATGAGCTGACTGAAACTGTCATGGTGTGACAGCTGTGCACGGAATGTGGCTTGTCTTTCACATTTGTGCCATCACTGCAGAAACACACCACCCACTGTCTCATGGTGCTGACGTTCACTATTTGGTCTCCATAACCATTCAGCAACCGAATGTTAGTGGGTGCCATTTTATCTGCAGGAGGGAATTCAGTTCCAACACTTTGATCCATATGCTCTTTCATATTAGACACCCATCTGTGCTGTCACATGGCAACACAATGTAATGGGATATTGGTGGGAAGGTTTAACCTCTACTCCCATCCCACCAACATCCACCCCGATGTTATGGGCAAACATCATAAAATAGAATGCATTGCTTTCAGAGCAGCCCTCATGTATCTACTTGAACATAAAGATGAATGAACACATATAGAGCCTATTTTCTACAATGCTACAAGTGACATTTCAGACTGGCTATGCCATAATATAAAGTCTGAGATTGTGTACAAACGCTCAGTGATTTTTCTAATTCATGAATAATTCCCTAGATTATGCAGAAGAGAACGTGAGACAGGAGAGAAATCACTTTAAGGAATAGAAAATGCTATGATTGTGACTCTGTAAATGATTAGGGGAGATTCCCAGAAGTTTGTTGCATCTGAGGTAGCTTTAATTCTTTTTTTTTTTTTTTTGGAGCTGCTGCTACCCCTGTACATCAGCTGTCACTTGTGCTTCCTCAGAGCACACATATGCTTGTCCTCAAGTCGCGGGCTTGCCCAGCTATAGACTAGGATGAGGAGGATAGGCAGGCAATAAGAACTGATTTGTAATCCTTCACATTTTTCTTCCAGATGGAGGAGGGACGATTTCAAATTAAAGCAACTTTTCTTCTGCAGAAAGCAGATACATGCTTGTATCATTTCAGATTACTATTAGACAATATTTTATCATTGAGAACTGTCATGCTGCTACTCTGAATAATGCAACGTGGGCTGACCTACTTTAATGTTGAAACACTGATTCACCTGTCAACATTTGAGAGGAAATGGAAATATTTGTTCTTGTCTTCAGATGGAAGTACAAAACAAAAGCAGATGTTTGCAGGCATGCACGAACCTCAGTGGATCGAGATATGTATTTACTGGTTATTGCAACCTGCTAATTCACAGGGACTGCTCTACACCTAGCATGATAGGACAGAAATCCAGGATCTTCATCACAAAAATTCATTGCTTTAGTTGAGTATGGCACTTTAGTCATTAATACCTGCTGCACCTATTGCTTGGGTGGGTTCATAACATTATATCCTAACGGTTGGCTGTACACCTGTTTTGAAACTTTGCATAGAGTAAGTAGCAAAGGAATGAATAGTTGAGCTGCTGAGTTAAAGGGCAAATGTTTGTGTTCTATAAAAGGAGACAACATGTCCAAGCATTTGTTATGTAGGTGTCTTTTGAAACTACTCAATTTCTGTATTGAAAGAGCTCCCCAATTTTTTATTAGCCATCTGTCTATAGTAGGTGTATACTTGTTTTTTTTTTCTTCCATTTCACTGCAATTTCTGCTCTGACAATCAAGGACAAGTTAAAACTGTGGCTTGTCCTCCTGAAAGATCTGCTTTCCTTGCGTACAGCTGTGTCTGTTAAATAGGGACCACTTGCTCCAGCCACCTTAAGGGGTGAGCACTCAGCATCATCTCCAGAAATGAGGCATGCAGGCACATTAACAGTAGCACTAATTGCCTGCATTATCTGCTGGCTGGAGCCCTAGCTACGTATATAAACTTTCAGATTACTATCCTGGCTACTCGTTGCTAGTGAGCTTCCTGCCACCTCCTTACACAGAAAATGAAATATTCTTTGTAGGTAATGGTTTATCTTTACCTTTTTGCTTAGGGATTACAATAATTGGGGGTTACAATAATTAATGGCAAATGTTTTCATGTTTACTGTACTGAATTGCATGCTGTATGTGTTCGCCTAGCCTTTCAACGAACAATGTAAATGGCTTTGCATGAAAACTATGGGAAAGAGTGGATTATGCACAGGTTTTATATAGCAAAGGCATAGTGGAGGAGGGGAATCTACTTGATTCCTGAGAAGCAGGTTCAGCTCATGGCACAAAGCTGTTCTAGGAAATGCTTTGATTCTGTCACCTGGAGTAATTACAGCTGATTTCTGACATGCAAGATAAAACTCATCTCCTTGACGTTGCATTGTGCTGACATCTCTTCTGGGCCCTGTGTCCTCATGCTTGGCAGGACTGGACTGCTGCTTCCCCCTTTCAGC
>JAOWBP010004006.1:13779880-13805880 GCA_028571105.1 Tragopan temminckii
TTTTTGAGACAAAACTCTCCAGAGATCCTATTTTCCTTTTCCTCCCGTCTCAATGAACACTGATCTCCTTAAGGCTGTGCACGAGCACAGGCTAGTCCTCAGTTCTTACATGGCTGTGTCTAGAGTATTTTTTGCTTTTTAGATGATGAAGTAGATGGGGGAAGCTGGGTGGAAGAGGGAAACTTGGGAGTGATTGCTGCAAAACACTCTTCTGTTTTTGATCCAGATATTTTCAGACACTACTCAAAAAAAGCGTGTGAGATTTTTCTCTCTCTTACCTGAGCCGCTCACCACTCAGTTAATTATTACCCATCTAAAATTCTGCACAGCTCAAATAATTATGTTGTCATCTCTGTTCCTCCACCTCTTTCTCCTTTTTTACTAACATTTAGAACGCTTCCAGTTCTACATCTCTCAGATACTTAAGTTGAGGTTTCAACCGTGTATTCTGAATTATCTGTCAGAATTAATGAGCAAGTTTACCCACAAGTGTGTCATTTTTCACTGTGTTCAAAATAAGCAGGAAGGGCATATTTTAGTACCTACGGGCTGCTGTAGGTATAACATTATTTTGATGTATGGCACAGCCTCCTTAATAAGATCATTGTGGGAGTATTTTGCATGTGGTAGGTGCGTAATATGCAGATGATATTTGTAGCTGACAGCAGCTATCACACTGATTCATACAACATTTGTGCTGTAAATTTTTCTGGGCAGCAGACACATAAGCAGTATCTCTTACATGCTCGGAGCTCATATTGCATGTGTTCTCTGCTATCCTCCTGTGGTCAAGTCTGCTTTGCCCTTTGGAACTCTGTTGGAATGCTAGAGTTTTCCTCAATTCTATACAGCAGCAATGAGGAAAAAGTATCACTTCCTAGAATAAAAAAAGATTTGGTTGAAAATTTTTTTGCCAAAGATGAGACATGATCAGTCTTACTGGTATGAACTTGCAGATTAATTCCTGTTAAATAGTTTAGGTTGGGATTGGGCTGGGCAAATGTCCAGAGCTGCTGCCAGTGTACCCACACACACTGACACAGTATGAGTAGTAAATGCAGCCTGAGCTTGAATAGATGTGGTGGGGAATCAGAGAGGGGGTTATGGAGCCCCATACCCCACACACCAGTGATTTGCTTCCTGATTTTCTTCTTGGGTTTATGCTTTGAAGACTCTCTGAGAGTAACCTGGGGCAGTTTCCTGAATTTGTGGCTTTTGGTCACTACCTTCAGCCATGACACAGGGAAAGTTTGGGATAGTTTTAGTCTCTTTCAGAGGAAAATCAGACAAGTTGACATAAATGAGTACTCAGTGACCTTTTTAAACTACCAGATGGACTCTACACTGAAATGACTGAGGACACACGTTGTTTCAATCTTTGCTCAGGACAAGCTCCAGGCTAAGAATTAGTCTAAAGCTTTGGCTGCGTGAACACTGAGAAGAAGCGTAGGGAAATGGTCAGAGACCTGGCAGGGCCTGTGGAGCTGCAGTGTAGATGTATAGTGCATTAAGGCACAGTCTTGATTATAGTTTAGGTTTATTTGCATGCAACTTCCCCTTTAACATGTTAGAAGGCAGGAACTGAGTTCTGATGTGTTGTTTAAGTGCCGCATTTCTAACATTGTGACTGCTGACGTAGCTCGTAAGGTAACTTGGTTAAGCTGGACGCTTAACCAAGGGTTTAAGGAAAAGAGCTGATGCGGAGTGCTGCCATCTGTGGGTGGTGGGCTGGAAGTGACACAGAGAAACCTACTTTTCCGTCTTAACTTTGGTGCTTTTGGAAATTCAGCCTTTTTAGGGAGTTGCAAGTTAAGCATTTGGCATCTCTCTTTGTTATTATGAAATATCTTGACCTCAGGCTTGATGCTGCTCATGCTACTGATCTGGTACCGCTCTTAGTTCCAACTAATCTGAATTGGAATATCTACAGTACTGTTGTGAGGTTTCAAGTTTTGTATTGATCACCTGCATGGTTTTCTTTCCTTTTTCTTGTACAAGATGAATTGGACAGAACCATGACCTAAATGTGAACAAGAGCTAAGCTAAATAAGTTCTTCTTGCTGTGAAACAAAAATATTTTGGTCAGTTTTTGGTATGTATTGTGAAAGCAGCAGAACACCAAAATACAGTAGTAGAGATTTGCTTTGTAATGCAGTTGCATATGTCCTCTATGAAGTCACATGAATTCTGTTTCTTTGGGTTGTGGAGGTAATTCCAAGTGGGCTCTGTGACTGTAACTTCATAACCTTCAAACAAAGAATAGAGCTGTGGGATTTTGCTCAGTGCCATCTGTTGTGGCTCTCACCTCCAAAAATATCTTTGAAGTCTGTTTTGGTTGCTTGCTTGTGGTGGTATTCTTTTCAGTGAGGTTGACAAATGGTCAGCTTTTGGTATGACTGCATACCTGAGATTTGAATGCTAATCCTGTTGATTTAGTGGGATTACAAGCTGGTAAAAATAGGTTTGATTGTAATTACTGGCAATAATTCCACTTAAATGAAGTTGAAAGTTCTTTTAAACGGAGTGCATCTTACGTCTAAGAATATAATGCAAGGTACAGTTCCTAAATTTGTTAGGACAGTGTTTTGTCCTGTATCTGCTGTTAGGTTTCCCATAGAACACTTTGTTTCTCCAAAACCAGGCTCAAGGTTCAATGTTTTTTTTAATCGACTACATCGCTCTTGCAGTTTTCTTGAGTCTAATGAAATATATCTGAGCAGTAAAACTGATTAAGTTGAAAATAGCAGTTTTTGTAATGAGGAAAGAGCATAAAAGTGATTTGGGACCAAGATACTGATTAGATTTTAAAGGCAAAATCTAACTAATGAGACCTGCCAATTTGATAAGTGATATTTAGATGTAATTTTAATGAAGACAAGCCCTTTTTTTGAGCTAAAGGAATGCTAGGTTAATAGTGTTAATACCAAGTTATTTTCATGATTTTGTTTACCTTGGAGAGTATATTAGTTACAGTGATGACACCTGCAAATTCTTGAGACTTGTCATATCTCTTCCAGCAATTAAATTATGGCCTCAGGAAGCTGAGTGATAGAGCACTTATTAACTTCAGAGAAGTTAGGATTTTGCCCTGGAGCTTAATATTAATATGTGATATGTTATCAGGCAGTATATATAAAATGAAGGTAATACGATGAAGGAAGGACTTTGAAGGATGTTAGAGAGGAATCTGGGAGTGGAATGAAAAGTGAACTTCCTTTTCTGACACAGCAAAAGAATGCGAAACAACCACCCTATGCTGGAGGGTATTTTCCATCTTTCTTATTAGTTTTGTGTTTTGTGTGCCTTATCAGGCATATTTGTGATTGAACAGTGAGAGTAGCCTGAAACTTGCTCTGTTTAAGGAATTCACTGGCGAAAGGTAATTACTAGACTACCTGGGAACCAAGTGACTAACTTGCAACTCTTGAATGTATATTTCACAGGGAGGTGCAGGCCATCAATGCTGTGTAAAGCCATGTTTTCTTCAAAAACTTATGTGACTCTCTTCATATTTATCTTCCTTATGCACTTGAAGTGAAAACTGCCAGTGTAACAGAGTGCCAGATATTTACCACACCTCCTTGGTGGGTGTCTGAAGGTGAGGAAGTGCAGCCTGGGTCATGCCTCGACAGCTCAGTGTCTCTTCCATCTGAGATAACTGATGCAAGTTTTATGGTCCACGGGCTGTGAATGGAAATTTTGAGAAAAACAGACACACATATATATATCATTTTGACTTCCTTACTTTGTTCTGTCTGCAGGATTTTTTTTTATTTTTATTTTTTGTTCCTAGATCTTCCAAAAGAATGAAGTAGAAATATCCTCGGGTAATGTTAAATAGCACTTCTGTGTGTATGTCTTTGATATTTTTTGGGTTATCAGATCCTCCACTAGCTATAAGGCTGCTGAAATTTCTACATGAGCCCCCGGACGCCATAGTATCTGGCCAATGGCCACGCTTCAGCCTTGAAAGTAAAATAAATAAACGAATTGAAGCATGAAACCAATTCTGTTAGATCTGTGCAATGGAAAATAACTGTCTCCTAGAGTAGGACCTAATTTACCCGTGTTTTACTTCCCATTTCCTGAATCAGAAGTCCTCCTTTGGGTTACTTATGGACACAGAGCTCATTTCTTCTCTCACTGATGTAGATCTACAGTTACATCTACAAAACAAATAAATAAAATTAAAAAAAATCAAAGTAGTGGTCAAATTATGCTTCTGTTGTGTTTTGGAATATTTGAGCTTTGGATAATAAATATTCAATGTAAAAATATTCATTTTCTGGAGAAAATGGCTTTTTAAAACCATTTGCAAGTTTTAATCATTGAGACTTCAAGTAGGTAGCTTTGCTCTTAGTTTCAGTGAAAACATGACTTTCTGGAAAGAGAATGGTACCAAGACGAACAGTTTTCTGACTGTTAATAGATTATTTTTTCTAATACAAGATATTACTAAACTTCAAATAAATCTTGTGAATGCTCTTTTAATGCACAAATTAATTTTGAATAACTTTTTAGAAAACATTCTTGTAACAACTACAATTCCTTTTTGTATTTATGAGAAATAATGGCCAACTCGTCCATAATCAGTTTAATTTCTTACATTTCTGTGTTGCTTTTCAAATTATAACTAGTCCAATTATAAAAATGATTACAGAATAGCAAAGGATATATTACCTCCAAACACAGTGGGATCTTGTTATTTTTAAATCTGATGAAAATTCAAGGTAATTTTTTATAGAATTGAACTTTGTCAAGATTGATTTGAAAAGAACTATGGTAAAAAACTGATAAAAACTGTAAAATACCCAGAAAGTAGCTGAGTAAGGACAATCCTAGCTATATGATTAAACAGAAATATGGAATAGAAGGAGGACTGAAAGGTCAATTGTAGAGAGAAATTACTAGCTCTGCTAGCTGTTTCATGTCCTATAGTTTGTTGCTTAGATTAAAATGATATATATTCAATACATGTCTCACCTGACCTCTAGGAAATTGCTTTGGAAATAGAGCTGAGTGGAAAAATTGATTAGCAGGTGGTATGGGTGGTTAAATGGAAGTGTTTGGAGGTTTGGAACAGAAAAGTTTAACAAATAATCTATAATGTATCGCTTCATTTTTATGGAATTTGACCTAAAAATGAACATGAAAGCAAAAATGCTTTATAGATTTTTTAAATTTATTTGACCTTTCAAGTATTTCTGAAGTGAAATTCCATTTCAAGCTAAAATTCAAAAATGCTTTTTGGAAGTAAGTTAAGCAAAAATTATGATAGTTTTTAAGAGAAGCCTTTCATTTATAAAATATCAACTTTTTGTTTGTTTGTTTGTTTGTTTTGTCACCTCTGCTCCAGATTTTTCCACAGTAAAATATTAGTAGATTTCCTTGACAAAAGCAATTACAATTCTTTCTCTTCTGGATCTCTAAACGTCTTCAGTAGAGACAAGACCTTCTCAGAAAAGAGCAAGGTTAAGTTTGCTAAAGGAGCTTGTGGTACAAGTATCTTTCAGTCTTCATTTTCTTAAGACTCTCAGGGAACTGTCTTGATATACAGCTTTTTTTGTTTGTTTGTTTTTTGTTGTTTTGTTGTTGTGTGTGTGTATGGCTTTGTGAAATTGTATCCAAGAAGGGGCAATCTATTTTGGGCAGCTATTTCTGTGAATTAAATTTATTTATTGTTCAGTGCAAAGATGACAAGTATCTTTTGGCCAAACAGGCAATATTTTTGTCTTTGTGAGACTAACTGAAATCAAGGAGAAGAGCCAGTCCATACATTTGATGTATGGGCCATTCCAGTGGTTGTCAGGAAAGAACATGCTGCATGTTGACATTTTAGTGAAAGCTGAAAGTGACATTCTTTTTTTTGTTTGTTTGTTTCTTTTTTTTTTTTGCATGCCAAATAAGCTCATTTAAATTAAGATTTAAAAAAAAAAAAAAGGCAAAAAAAGCGGTTTGCATGTTGCTTATGGAATTAATTTTCCCTATATATTGTCCGAAAGTATTTTTTATTAGATGAACCAATGTATTTTCCCACTGAAGTGTGATGCTGAAATAAAGTAATGCGTTTGGGATGTTTATCAGGTCAATTTATCCCTGATCCTTAGCGATGCTGACTGTTAGATGAAGTAGTGAGTGTTCTGTCTGCTTGAAATCAGTGCCAGCTTTAAGACAATAGTTCTTTGTGGTGTCTTGCAGCTGTTCTGAATATATTTATATTCATAGCATGAATATACAGTATTTTTATGCATATCAGAAAAAACTAGAACAATCAAAAAAAGTACAACGGTGCAAATGTAAACAAAGTTCAATTTTCTAGGTAGAAGAGAATTACAGTGTAGCCTGATCCTAGAGGAGCAGTATGTGTGAATAAAATTAGAGTTGTCTTTGAGTCTCCAGAAAGGAAAGACATCCGGAACTAATAATTAGGTGAGTTTAAAAGAAGCAGTTGCAGCAACATTTTGCTGTGAATCCCTTTGTCAGAGATACTGTATCAGATTCAAGTCTGGGAAAAATCTCCATAATAACTAAAAAAAATAAATCAGTGAATTATTAGAGGCGAGTATATTCTAAATATTTTATTCCTTGTAGGCTGATTTGTATAGAACTTGCAATTTCCTTGCATTTATTTAAAATTCTATTCCAAATAATATTTAATGTACAGATTGTATGTGCATAGATTTTGTTATGAGCAAAGACTATCAGCTCAAAATTTGTTGTCAGCAAACTGGATTGGTCTTGTAGTCAACGAGTTTCTTTACTCTTTCTTTACCCACTTCAAGGAATGGCCATTGCTTTCAGAGCAAGTTTAAAATACAATCAGAATTATTAGCTTTCGACTTGCTTTCGAAGTATACGTATACATAGATTTTAGTTTTTTAAAAATCACCACTGCATACTTCCTAACTGCGACTTGGTGTTGTAAGAAAAAGAAACAGATCAGCAGCGTAAAGATAATCAAACTGAAAAATTCAGGAATTTAACTGAAGATTCACACTGTTTGGAAAAATCTGCTCAAGATTAATTGCTGGTAAAATACCCTAATTTTAATTTTGTTCTCAAGTCCCACGCTTTTGTTTGAAACAGTGAAGTTACCAGAAAAGAGTTATGCTCTGACCTGGTTAGTCAGTTCTATATTTGATGTTCCAGCGGTTTTAAATAATTGTATATTCACATCCAGCATTGCCCTTTCCTGCTTGGGAGAGATTTCTTCACATATTGATGTTCTTCTGTCCTTTCTGACCGCCCTCCACTGACATCTATTTTGGACTGGGCATAGCCACATGTCATGAGTACTGTAGTTTGTTCTTGATGAAAGGACTGCTGTTTCCATTGTATAAGAAAAACCGAAAATGTACACACTGCCTTCCCTGAAAAGTTCATCAGTGCCACAGTGTTTTGGAAGAATTGTTACTAGAGTTGAATTGCTCTGCAAATAAACCCAATGCTTCAGACCAAGTCTTGGACTGTTTTCCAATTCGTAGAGTTTATTCTTGGTTAACAGGAATACTTGGGGTCCTCATCATACCTAGTCTGTGAAAAACAGTTGGGACAGTGCTCCAATTTTAGTTAAAATTTGTAAGGTTGGGGCCAAATATGATTTTTCTAAAAATATGCATGAAATGTTGAAACAAATGAATAAAAAGTGGAACTAATGTTGGAGAGCTGTCTATTTTTCTCACTTCTGCATTTAGCTAAAAGTGAAGGAGTTTGTTTCAGGGTGGAACTGAGTATGACCATAATTCCCATTGTTTCTTTAATTTCTTCAAGAGTTGGTATATGGCAGGAAAAACAGACTTAAAATTACAAAGTGTTTTGCTGAATAAAATTCTTTAACTTATAGTTAAATTGCAAGCAATTCCACTCCATACTTATTTCAATTATTTTTCTCTGCGCAATTCTTTTCCTTTTTTTATTTTCATTTCTACACTCCCATTGCTCCACGTATAATTACAGGGTTGGATTTTCGACAGATAGATTGAAAGAAATTAGAAGGCTTCTCTTTTACTGGTCAGTTAGAAGACCTGGAAGCCATATATCATTTCATAGAGCTTGCATGAAATTATGGCTGCCTTGCACCTTTCCATTCAAATCAAGGCTGTGCTGTACGAACCATTTATATTTGGTACTGCTTTTTTATGTCTTGAGGATGCGTTAATACAGGTATGCACATGAGTACCTGTTGGATGATAGATGGTTTTCCTTCCTTTTTCTGCATTCCCTCCTTTTATTTAAGCTAGAAAAAAATTAGCTTTTCAACATTATTTTTTTCTCAGCCTTATTTCCTAAGTGTCACAGAGGTTGGAGATCTTGTGAAAGAGATTAGCCTTACACTGCTGATGGAGGTGGTTTATCTCTCCTTCCAGCAACACTTCATGTTGCACACCTAAAAGGCACTACATGGCTGTCAAATGATTCCTGGCAGCGGAAAGGTAGGGAAGTGCATATGTAGATCAGATTCAGAGAACTATGCACAGATTTAATGAATATACAGGAGTAAAGCAGTTGCTTTAGTGCTAACTACATAGTGTGCATTTTTGTTTGATTTGTTTTTTTTTTTTTTTTCCTTCTTTTTCCTCCTGGATTTCCTTTTCTGGTTGAGTTTCTTAGTAATATGGTAAGTTCTATCAAGCAAAGACTGGTTTTATTTAGAGAAATGGTTGCATAGGACGTGTCTCAATGGGAGACTCTTAAGAGGAATAAAAACCTCTCAGTTACCACAGTGAAGCTCAAGGAGAAGCATAAATACGTGACCTGGAGCATAGCCTGATAGGAAAGGAGACAGGGTTTGCAATAACAGAGGATGGCATTGAACACAGAGGTGATAAATATGACAGCCACTGTTCTCCTAGGGCCAGAAGGGATAAACTTACATGATCAGTAGTCAGTGGAGATGTGAATACATTGTGAAAGGTTTATCTAAGCAACATTATCAAGTAGTATTTTTATATGCAATACCATTTAACTAATCTGTTCCATTGCAGCAAAACCAGTAGACACAAAGAGGTTAGACTCTGTTCTATTAAACAGCACACAGATTGAGTAACCTAGGCTCAAGCATACCGTCCCATTAACTTCAACATAAATGGTACCTGGACTTTTAGTTTATGAGCATATTGGAAATACTACAGGCAAGAAGGATCAATCACAGTGTTGTTTTTGTTGTGATCAATAGAAGATCTGTGTGACAGTAAGCTGGGAAATGGTTTTCCAGAACAGCTTATATGTCTAAAGAGTAAAATATGTTCCTTCATGTGGCGCTACTACCAAGTACAGGATTTAATTCAGCTATTATTTTCTCTGTAGAGAGCAGTGGTTGTAGACTACTGATCTGATCCTCAGCATTGTTTACTTCCTCATTAGAGTCCTGTGAGTGCACCGCCCTTTGATATAGTGCATGCAGTATGCAGCAATAAATTTCATTGACAAGCACTGTATCTGGTTTTTCAAGTGAACACCGTTATCAAGATCCCAGTTGTGACCAAACCCTTTGGCTGTAACTCTTGTATTTGTTACTTTAGAATTTATTGTTTAAAAAGTTACAGATTAGTCAGGAGCCTCCGTGAATAGGGCAGATAGGTAATTCATATACTTGTATTTTTAAATCTCTTAAGAGAAAGCAAATTGACTATTTTAGTGTTGCGTTGCATTGGAGTCTACATTAAACCTAATGGTTAAATTTCAAGGTGGACATAGAGGAACTGTATATCTATTTGTGCATGCAGATACAGAAGCGCATACACTTAGGTATCTGGAAAAACTATGACATGCAAATCATGGAGTTCCAGTTCAGGCCAGTCTATGGAACACTTAATTTGTCAATAGATGTAATTTTTACAGAAGGATTAAACTGTAGTATTCAAGGGACTAAAGAACGGAGAAACTGCAGAATAATAACTACTTCTGTAATTACAACAGCAGAGATACTTTAAAGTTATCTAATCATCTAAGAAATAGATGCACCTGGAGCTTTACGTACTGAATACAATTTTGTCTCTTTATTTTCAAACAGTTTTCAATTTTTTTTTTTTTCTGCAGTGTTTTGTATTTTTAATTAACTCTGTGAATTGTGATTATTTTCCCTGGAATTGAAGCAACAAAGGTCAAATATAATTGTAGTAATGACTGCTCTCTCAAGAGGAGTTTATAACGTAAACTTCCTTGTTTTCAAAAAAGTAAGACTGTTTACCCAGCAAGCCAAAACTGATTGACTAACAGATGCTTTAAGCTAAAAGTCCTTTGTGTTCTAACATATTTTCAAGGAGTTAGTTTATTAGATTAAAAAAAAAAAAAAATTAGGATCATGTTAATTTGCTATAATGGAAGCTGGAAAACAGGCCTCTAAAACTAAATTTTATACTTTACATTCTGCAAATCTAATGTATTTTTACTCCTTTCAGAAAAGAAATGCCATTAACGAGACACGCAGGAAAAAGTCTCACATCATCCTTAGCACTTTGTAAGTGCTTTGCCTTTCAGTGGATTCCTTTTAGGAACAAGTTACATTTTAGAGGCAATTCCTGACAGCTTAGTACAGAGGAGTTCAGTAATTTCAGCTACGGAGGCAAGATTTTTAAATTTAGGTGTAGACTTGCAGCAGTCAGAACCTTACGCTGTTTTCCCTGGCAGTTTGTAAATGTTGAAGATTATCTTTTAAGTCAATTACAAACTAATGGGAGCGGTATTTGTATCTTCCTGAAGTTGAGCAGAAAATGTTCTAATGCTGTTATACCTTCTCTGTAAAGAAAAGTGATAAATTGTTTGTACAGGTGAAAGTTCTGATAATTTTGGGGAGAGGCCAATTGTTTTGGCCATTTGTCTGTTTCTGAGTTAATGTCATTGAATATCTCTGTCAGTATCAGAGTGCTGGTGAAAAGTCTCTAAGACCAGCTTGTTTCTTGGGGTGGTTCTGTATTTGTGGAAGAGAAGTTATCTGTTTCTCAGCAGACAAAATAAGTTATTCATCAGGTACAGTAATCATAAGTAGAAGATACATTTATCAACCATTTTTATTCTGCAAGTATTTGAAATATCTCCATATTTCTAACAGTGAGAAAGTACTTTTGGTAATGAAGTAGTAAATAATTATCTGCCACTTTTACATATATCTGCTGTGGTTCACTTCTTTGATAATAATGCACAATGCCATTGTAAGAGGCAGCCAAGTCTCTGCAGGTAGATCCAATAGTTTATTTGATAGAACTAGACTGGGATCCAAATCTTTTAAGGTATTTAATCTATCAAATTGAATGAAGAGGGGAAACAAGGACAACTGGAAGTGAAGGATTTATATTTGGTGTTGGCCATTTCCTGTTATGTCAAGATGTAAATAATCATAAATTTGATCATCTGGACAAGCATATAATTTTATATAAAATGCTTATAAAAATTCTTAGTAAGCCATAAAATGGAAAACTTTGCTTAATTTACTTACTAGTAAACCTTGTGCTATGCAATCACTTCAGTCTTAAATGAGTCAATCTATATACTGAATATAGAATAATTGGATAAGAAGATTTGCATCAAGTATGTTCTGTAATAGCACTGACCCTGAACAGCTGCTCCAGCACTCCTCCACTTCAAAGTACTGTGTTTGATGGGAGTAGTACCTGTATAGCATTAACAAAGGCTGTAACTGTTCTGCTAAATGATCAACATGACTTTATCCCATGTATAAAGAAGAATTCATCACACTACGAAATAGTATGAAAAATTACTGTTCTGATTTCATAAGACATATGTAGGTGTAGATAAGAGATACTGTTTCTTTAACATTTTATCATATTATGACAATTTAATTTCCTGCTGAGGATGAATAATTTTACTCTGAAATAATTTATCACCAGTATTACTTCATTTGTTGGATGGTCTCTCAAATCAGCTGGTTGCATTACTGAAATCCCACAGATTTTCTTCTAGTTCGATGAATTAATGTAACCTCATTAATATAAGTATTATTTTTCAAAGAGAACTATGTTTCTTACCTTAAAAAGCAAAATAGTTCACAGTCAAAATGAGGGGAGTATTGATTACAAGTTTGACTGGGGAAATTTGGAAAGGCAGTTCTTCTGTCAGTTAACTCCATGTAATCAAGTGGCAAATGATCGTAAAATGAATATAATCTTTGTTGCCTTGAAAAATAAACACACACACTAGAATCTAAGCATCAAAAACCTTGTATTTATCAAATCAGAAACTTGTGCTTATGGCTTCAAAATCCAGCACTCAGAAGCAAGGAAATTATTGGATGAAGGCTGTCTCCTAATATAACACTCACTACTTTCAGCATTTTGGCCCTGCTTGTCCCTAAGGAGCATGGTGAAAATTAATTTCTTTGTGAATAAATTAGATACCATAGTGATGAGTACTCTAGAATAACATAGACAAAACTAATTATTACATTTTGTTTCACAGTTTGCATTTTGTACAGCAAGCATCAGACGGTGTGCAAAAACACTGAATGTTTGCTCATTAACCTGCTAATGCCCATGCTGTTTGTTGAGCAACTCTGCCTTGTCCATAAAAGATAAAGGGCAGGATTCATGCTGGAAAAAGAACTCTAATTTTTTACCTTCTAATCTTTTATCTGCAGTCATTTTTTTATTCTAAGGTACCAGGGGTAAACACAAATGAATGCCAGTGAGAGCAACACAACAGCAGAGCAGTAAAACATACTTATGAATCAATTGTCATGAGGATTTGGATGCAAAACTTAAGCTTCTCTTAGCAATGCAATGGATTTTTCTTACTCAGCAAAATTCTGGCATAATTATCTGTTTTTAAGCTGCTTGGAATCCTTCTCTAATGTGAAATGTGCTAATATGAGAGCAGTGTACCTTTTCTTACTTATCTAGCTCTTGTCATCCCCAAACATTTACCTCAGGGCTGTATGTAGTGCTCATTCATTGATCAACTGAATGCATGATGATTTTGGCTGGATTTTGAGCTTTGTACAAAAAGAGTTTCCCAGGAAAAGGAACGTTAGTGGACTTAGTTGGAGCTCCTTCAAGCAGCTGTTCACTTTGATCTTTAAAATGAATAATCTTCACAACTCAGTGATGTTCACTGGCCAAGGCTTAGAGAGGTTTGACTGAGCTGTGCAGAGTCTGCAAGATAATGAGCCTACATGTTAGGATTACCTGACAATTTCCATTTAGGCTGTTTGCAAAGTTAAGAAAGTGCCATGCCATCTTAGTTTATCCTTGTTTATGCTTCCCTCCCAGAGTTAGCTTTTTGCTTTGGAGATACCAGTCCTACAACAGTAGAATTTGGTTCCTATTATCCTGCTGATATCCTACTGCTAGCTTTTAAATTCAGCTCATTTCATTATATATTCCATTGCTTTTATGTTGTCCCTAGCATAGCACTGATGCAAAATATGTAATGTTTTTCTTCAGCACTTTTAGAATGCTATCTGTTGGATTGGATGATGTAAAATCAGTGGAACTGCAGTTAGAAATGTTATTATGAAAATAGAATAGGTATTGCCTGAAGTCTAAAATCAAGAATCGGAATGTTTGATGATTCGCCGAACAAAGTAAGTTATTATTCATAGTCTGATGGGGAGATTTTACCTATTCTCAACAATACTGGATGTTTTCTGGCCCCCTTAAAACAAAAAAAGCAAACAATAACAAAAACATTAAGTTAAAGAGGAAGGACGTTATCAGCATTTTGCCATTTTTCAAGGCAAAGCATAACATTTAAATGCCACCTCAGAACTTTAAAGTATACGTAATTTTCTATTTTATTTTTAATCTTACAATGGGAGATGAGGAGAAAGAATTCTCTATATTTATCGAGCTAAAATCACCCCTTGTTCCAAATGTTCAACTTGAGATGTTATTTTCAGCTTCTCGCAACCAGAAATTGCTTATGCTGTGAAGCTGTCTTTTAGATGAGCTGCGTACAGATGAGTGACCAAATTTTTACCACATTCTTTTTATCATATGTGGTAATTTTGTTCAGTGAAGAACACAGACTGAACAAAAAACTAGCGCAACAACACATCATCAGTAGGGTAAAACTAACCTGTCTCACGACGGTCTAACCCAGCTCACGTTCCCTATTAGTAGTAGGGAAGCAAGGTTTTGCTTGCAATATCATCACATTCCCAAAAGGGGGATAACAAACTCTAAAATCACTTTGTGCAATTCTGTCTTGCATAGAAATATAATTAAAACCTATGTTTTTTATTTTTATTTTTATTTTACAGAGTTAAGCTGTGTATCATATATAAGTGTTCAAAGCAGGACTCCTAAAAACAAATTATATTCGTGGCAGTTTCAAAAACTGCATAGAAAATGTGAAGCTCAAGCCACCATCAAGTCTTATTTTATAAGACTATAGCCTTTATTTTCTGTTCCTGGAGCTGAAGGACAGATGAATGGTGTTTTAAGTACAATTTATGAAGAAAAAGAAACTCACATCTTTGTCAGCCGGGACTGGGAATTTTCCAGAAATGATCATTAAGAACTCTTGAATTGAGTCTTGTTAGTATTACAGGTGAACTGAGATGTAGCTTTACTTTCTTTCTTATTATTATTATTATTTTTTTTTCACACATTTCAGAGTTTTAGAACACATTTGTTGCAGTTAGGGCCAGGTGTAAGATTGAAGTGTAAACCATTTTGAATATAGGAACAAGAAATCCTTTTTTACATTGTGCAGAATAAAATCCCTATTTTAACTCTCATTGAAGTTTAACTGCATGTCCTAGGAGACTGAAGTGCTCCACGCAGTAAGCACTGAAACAGCAAATAAGATTGATTTTGTGCACAGCTTTACCATTTATTCCTCTCATCTGTAGAATAGAATTATTAATCTTTCTTTCCCTTATAAAGGACTTTTGAATCCACTGATGACTGTGAAATTATTAGTGGGCATATTATTATTTGTTTCTCATTTTTAAATGCTTCATGCCACCAGAATGGAGATCTGTCCTCCCAAAAGGACATTTGCTTCTAGAAATCTATTTCTTAAGTAAAAGCTTAGAAGAATGGCTGAAGATAGACTGCATGGGCTGCCCACTCAGAATTAGTTCTACTATGACAGGAGTGTTAAATTGGTACCTTTGGGACTCTGATGCTGCTATGCTTTTGAACCTGATGGCTCTTCTGGCTACTGGCAATCTTTCTGTAGAGCTCAGGAAAATATTTGTAATGGATTACACTAAGGCCCAATCTTGCTCAGTATTCCAGGTCATGCTTGGGTAATAATGAACACATGGTTGGAGACATTTGCTGATAAGTCTTTTGAGGACTTTTCTGGCTTCTGAGGAAAAGGGGCTCTGTTTATGATAGCCTGTCAGACATTTCTCTCACAAGTATTTCCCAAAATCTGTGAACCCGTATATGTTTTTAGCATTTGCAACATCTTGTGTCAGGAGATGCCACTGCTCACTTTTGCATCGTGTGAAGAACTACACACCTGGATTTTGATGAACTTCCACGTGCTCATTTTCTGCTGAGGCTTTCCTGTTGCGATGGAAGAGGCAGCTTGGTTATCCCTTCTCCTTCTTGTCTGCTGTGATTTTTACCTGTCTCTGTGTTGGCTCTTTTCTAGATTAAGAGCCCCAGCTCTTACAGATCATCCTTCTGTGTGAGTTATTTGGTTACCTTTGATCATCTTTGTCCACCTTTTTTCAAATTCTACTGTGTGCTTTTTCTAGATGAAAGGACCAGAATTATACATAACAATCAAGATATGATCATAGCATTGACTTTGCACAAAAACATTACATTTTCTGAGATTTTCCTCTGATAATGATTCCTGAGCTACTGAGCTGATATTTTCACAAGGCTGTTATTTTGTCTGATGTAGCAGTGAATTCAGAATCAATCACTGGGCACAGTGTGAACTGTTTTTTGCCAAGTTCATTACTTTACATTTGTGTAGCCTGAATGTCGTCTGCCATTTTATCCCCAATCACTCAGTGCCACAGAGTCTTTCTGCAACTCTCTTTTTTGCAGTCAATTTCTGTTTTTCTTAGCATGAAAACTTAGCAGTAACAGCAAACTTAATCTCCTCTCCATTCTCTTCTCCTGATCAGCCCCGAGCGTGTTGAGCAGCTTTGGCCCCAGTGAAGATCCCTGTGGGATGCCACTGGTGCCTTCCTTTCACTGAGTAAATTGACCATTTATTGCAGCCCTTTGTTTCCAATCTTTTAGTTAGTTGTCCCTGTGAGGATCTTCCCTCTTATCTCATGTTAGCTTAATTTAAGACCCTTTGGTGACTGGAACTAGCTGAATACTGAATGGAAATCCGAGTTGGTTGTGTCAGCTAGCTCAGCCCGCCTGAACTCAGAGCACTTGTGGTGTTTTTTGTCTGAAAGTTCTAGTGGATGGTGAGAGAAGGCTGTAAATAAAAAGAAGTCAGGGTGATTTTCTTTTGAAGTACATGATAAAGAGGTCAGATTAATGGCCTACTTAACTGCAAGTTTGCTTATTTTGTCTTGAAAAATATTTATTTATGGTGTCTTGATTCAAGAGATATACAATGCGTGCTTGATATTTTGCTTCAGTAAGTAGTTTCTAATGATATATTGTATGCAGGACTTCCTCGGTGTTGGAAATATCCAAATAATTTTGTCAGGACGATATCTCTGATAAAAGCAGATTTTATTCGCGATTGCAATGGTGGGTGTCCCGCAAGCAGGAACGCACCTATGGGCACAACATGACAGTCTTTATATCCTATTTTCCCTTTACTCATCCCCCTCCCCTGTTTCCCCACTGGCTGGGTACTCCAGGTTCACAATCTTATCAGAAGGTTTACATCTGTTAATTTATTTGTTACCTGGTGTCAGTCCTGTCGTCTCCAAGTTGTCTCAACACTCTTCTTGTTCATATTGATACGGTGATTTTTCTTCAGAGTCTTTGTTAAACAAAGAGTGCGGAGGGGAAGTGCCGGATCTTCCTCAATATCTTCTTCAGGCATTCCCTGAGGCATGTAACGAATTGTCCTTTTAACTTGCGCAGTATACTCTTGCAATGTGTGTGACATATATTTTCAATGCTGACTATACATAAGTTGTTACTAGCTTATATATATATATAAACTTATATATAGCTTATATATATAGCCTATATACATATATATATATCCTTCAATTCTCTATTCTTATAATTTACTCCATCTACCTAATCTCTACAGATATATATATATATATACATACATATTACTTTACTTATATACTGAGTATGTGTTGTTGGGGAAGATTTATCTAGGGAATTAGCAGTGAAAACTTACCAGAGAACCCCAATAAAGTAGAAAGGCCCCCTGAAAAGAACTGTTAGTTCTAATAAAGGACCCAAATGGTAGCAGAAGCCATGAAATTAACAAAATTTTTATTTTGTTCTGAAGCAGAAACAACATTCAATTCCCACACTCGGGATAATGAAAACACATCAGTTCTTAATTTAACCCTCTCTGAGTCTCGTAATATGTACTAATGATACCATCTCTGCATCCAATAAAATTATGTCATTTTAGGCAGTCTGGAATCATAGCAAAATGTGCATTCTGGAGCTTGGCACAAAACCTCTAACTGCTGCAGCCATATTATGAAGAAAAGGATTGACCTCTACTATTTGCAGTACAGATCAAGCCCTACTAATATGAAGACAGGGATTAAGGATGGTGCGACACTTCACTAATTTAACATTGTAAATGCACATTTCTTAAATAAAAGGAAAACTAGAGTCAAAATCATTTTAAAATGTTTTTTAAGCTTAGACTGTTTTTAGAAAACACCATAGCTGTTACTGATGACTTGTCCAATTGCTCACGTTGCTGTACTTTGACTTCCAGTTTTGTAAATATCTGGGTCACAAGAAAATCCTGTCTCCTGAGACTTCATATGGGTAACTGTGCCTTGCTGTAAGACAACTAATAAACACAGATATACTTCTCATCATTTCTGCATTGAGGATAAAGGACTAAAAGAGTGATATTTTAAAAAACATACATAGTTTGCTGTGGTCATAATTTGGTGGTAATTAGAAGAAAAAACAGCAATGGCTAACAGTGCTATCAACTCCTATAAGCTAGCACATGTGAATACTATTGCAAAATGAAGTGAGAACAAATTGAGACTACGTGGAATTTACAGCATTGGTCAGGGTTCTTTCTACCTTCTTGTAATGGTGATTTATTTAATCAAGTCTAATGCCAGTTTTCAGCTTTTGTCATAAGTTTTGTCGTCAAACTTCCAAATGTACCTTATATTCTGAGAGAGAACTGGAATAGAATAGAGAATAGAGACTGGAAAAGTAATTAAATATACTCTGTACTACTTTTTAACGTAAATATCTGTCATATCCAATAGGAATTTAAGAAAAGTAAACTCAAATATAAATCTGATATTTGTTTTGTGAAGGACAAAAAAGTGCTTCTAAAAGGAATGCAGGAAATTTACATTTGGCACATAAAAATTTTGTTCTCTGAAGATAGTTATAATCATAGTAAACAATAATGTATGGAATCATAGAATCATAGAATTGCCAAGGTTGGGAAAAAAAGCCCATTCCAGCATTTGATGAATCTTCCCTGGAGCAACTTGAGGCCATTCCCTCTAGTTCTATCACTAGTTACACGAGAGATGATGCCGGCCCCCAGCTCACTACAACCTCCCTTCAGGTAGTTATAGAGAGCAGTAAGGTCTCCTCTGAGCCTCCTCTTCTCCAGACTGAACAATCCCAGTAGTCTCTGAAGAGATTCCTACTTCATTTACATTTGTTGTTACATAGTCCATAATGAATTGTTAATTGGAGAAATAGTCTCAAACTAAAGAGAGAACTAAATATTTTATATACAAATATATGTACAAATTTTTCACATATATATTAGCAGTAACAGCAAACTTAATCTCCTCTCCATTCTCTTCTCCTGATCAGCCCCAAGCATGTTGAGCAGCTTTGGCCCCAGTGAAGATCCCTGTGGGATGCCACTGGTGCCTTCCTTTCACTTGAAATTAACAATTTTTATCTGTTTTAAATCAGCTTTGTACCATGACTGTATTTAGGCCTGAATATTTATGTAGTTAATTCAGCCTTACGTGGAGTTGTAAAATACTCTTTAACCAGTTAAACATTTGTCACACAGGAGCTGCTCTTCAGACATGGCTGCAGTAACCAGATTTCCATTGCATAGCCTTAAAACTCTGGAAAATATTGAACTGACAGTAAGAAGAGGAAATTAGCTAAGAAGGCATAAAAAAATCCTGACAACAATCGAATGAATGATAGCTAGTGATCTTCTTTCAGAAAAGCACCTGCAGAAGCAGCATTTTCTAAAATACAAATCACTTATTTCCCAGTGTGGAATGCAATCATTATTAATAAATTAATTACTGAAAAATCCTTCAAAGTTACTACTCACAACAATCTATATTGTGAATTTGGTTTCTGGTTGATGGTGCAGTGAGTTGCCATTGAGCACAGAATAATCACTTTCACAAAGCTGCGAGATCAGATCTTCTATGAATGCAAACAATTTTGCATAAGCAGTTATAGGAGTAGGCACAGGTAAATATTATCTGAAAACAATTTAGTAACTACAGTGTAAATGGCAAGAATCTTAATAGAAAAACAAACAAACAACAAAAGCAGCTCTTGAATTATTCTCATGAAACTGGTTATTTATATTTAAAGTGTTTCCACCTGACCATTTCTACCAGTGTGCTGGATATTTGAGCAATGAGAAAGGATGCTGAAAGTGCATACCTCTTTCACAAAAACAAATGCAATTGCTGCTCAAATCTGAAAAGAGGGTAACTCAACATTTATATTTAAGTCAAGTCTCTACTGGATATTTTTCTCTCTTGAAAGAGAAAAAAAAGTGCAACAGTTGATAAGTGCTGTAAATCACTCCTTAAATCTTCTGAATATTTAGGATTTAACAAATTCTTTGTTGTCCCTAGAATTATTTTCCCATTCTAATTCACCTCCTTGTTTTTGAATTTTCTGTTTCTTCGACAGAAGAGAATGACACCACTGGGTGTTTTAAGGACGTTTTTCTTTAGAAAACTCTCTGTAGCTGATGGACTGCGTGTGTTTTTTTCTTAATAGCGTAAGAGATCAAAGAAATTGGATTTGAGGTGTTTAATTAAGTCTGTTCACGGACAAATGGTCTTGATGAGTGACAGGCTGGCACGGTGGAGTCCACCAGGAAAAGCAGCAATTAGAATGAACCTGTGGACTCCGCATCATGGTCTTTTTCAAGTTCAAGCCACAGAGCTGATTTAGAAAAGAACTAATATGATGTTGACAGAGAATCAATAATGAAAGCCACCATACGATATCTCACTAACGTGAAGTTGCTTTAACCCCACCTGTAATTGTACGCAATTCTAATTCTTCTGAGGTAGTGTTTTATGAATATGCATGCATGCGATTTTTTTCCTCCTTTCAAAAGCATTGGAGAAAAAAATTGTTATGAATTTAAGAACTCCAGTGAAATCACTGAACTTTATATATACTTAACATACATCAAATAAATTTGAGTCCCGCTGGAGATAGAGACAAATACTTCCTGTGACTTCACTTAGGATAGAAATTATTAACGTAATGCAAAGCAGTGTAACATAAATGATTCAGTCTCTAGGACTAAGACAAATGGTCGCATTTGTATATCTGCTGAGAGGAATTAAATCCCTTAGCAGCAGAGTCAACTAAGCAGATGAAATGCCAGGTATCATTTTTATTTTGCTAAGACATGAAAGAATATACTATCCTGATTTTGTGGAAATAGGAGAGGATTTGGGAAGGCCAGCAAAACGCAGACAGTCAGTATTCAACAGAGTGGTTTTTTTGTTTTCCATTTTTTAGTATGCTCTTGTACTGGAGTATATTTGGTTATTCATTTATGTATTTTAATTGAAATTTTATCTGAGCACAGACCAATATGCGCAGTACCTGTTACCTTATTTAGTCAATGAGCAGAAAGGCACTCATTAAATTCACTTATAATAAAAAGCCCACAAATATTAAGGGCAGATATATAGGAAGAAGCAAAAGCTGATCCATGTCTACCTTTTAGGAGTGCCACCTAAGCAGTCTAAGCAGTTTCACAGTTTATCATCTTAGCATACTTATTTATTGTCATTCATTATTTTGCAAAATTTATCTTCTGTATTCCAGGTATACATCTATATTTATTTAAGAAGAACAAACGTAAGACTGAAATTCAGCTTGTTGCCTGTATAAACAACAGTTCCAGGTTTAAATACTTTATTTTTAATCCAAAATTGAGAATGTTACCCTGAGTAACGAGAGGCCAAATCAAAACTTAGAGAACATTTTACAGATTCAGCAAAATATCGTTCAGGTAAGCTCAGTTTTGATGAGGTGGATCTTAAAAGCACTTCAAGTTGACACCAGCAGGCCATCATTCATTAGTAATACCATATTATTCACTCTTCTGCTCTCTCCTTCCTAGATCTCACTCTGCTACCTGCCTTCCTTTTTCTCCCCCTTGCAGAATATTCTCAAAATATCCCAGATTCTTTTTTACTCAAAAAACTTTTGTCCCCCAAAACTAGGTAAGCAAGAAATCTCAAATACCAGTCTATTTATGCACTTATCAAACATAACCTTCTCATGCATAGGAAACCAAAACTATCAGAGTTAAGAGACATTTCCTAAAAAGTCATCTACAGAAACAAACCAGGCTGACAGAGAATGTGCAAGCCTTCTTGGGTCTGCCCAGCCAACTGAGTGGTGTGCTTCTGGCTGGATAGTCACACGGCTGGACTGCAAACTCTCTGCCCATATGTGACCTAAATGCCTGCTAATAAGCAATATGCATGTTATTGTGAAATGTTAAGAGCTATTTTTTCTAGTAGATTTTTTTCCATCCACTCTTTTATAATGAAATCGCTATTGGATATCTGTTAAGAAACACAACAGTTTTGTATTGTACTAGGCAAAGGGTTATTCTAGTAGATGAGATGTGGCAAAAATCTTCCAGTATAACATGTCTTGAGATGTCTTGGATAATTGGATGTGAAGGATCACATCCTCCCTCTTTCTCTATGACCTTTACCCAGGAAAAGACCAATTGGTTAAATGCCAGACACTTTGCTCCAAAATGACTGCACAGGAACAGAAGTTTAATATAAAAGTTTATTTTATGGCAGTGGTGTTTAGTAGGGAACCTGAAGCAATTGGATTCCTGTTGGCAGATGGCTGAATGCAGAAGCAGTGATGCTTTACCTTAAAACACATTCTTTGAGAAAACCTTTGTGTTCACCACATATCCTCTGTCACGTTTTCCTGAGAGATTAGAATTAACTTACCATTCTGGAGGGGGAAAACAGGTGACAGTTGTTCTTGCTTAAAGGAGTGCAAATCCTTTGATTTGGAAGTTAGATTCAGAAGTACCGTGAGGACCAAGCAAAAGCTTTTTCTCCATGCAAAGCTGTGCTGTCAGCTAAGGGGCAGCTATAAAGAATATGGCATGCGCTGTCTATTTCATGGGATTGTGTATTTCTTTCTATTCTTAGTGTGTTCCTCATTTACTCTTAAGATGTAATTTCAAAACAGTTCTTTCTAGCTGAGGGGGAAGAGTAGCGCATGTGGGATTCTCTGCACTGGGGCATATTGAGTTCACTCTCGCTAGATATTTGCTAAATCTTTCTGATACTGAAACAAGTTTCTTGGAATTAATGTATGGCAGTTATTTCAATTAAACATTTGCTAAAGGCTTTTAATGTCCTTATCTGCAAAATTCACTGTAATGCCATAGATTAATTTGTTCATGATTGTGTAGTGCTTTGGAAATGCAAACTACTAAATAAGAAAGAAAAGCTACTACTGTACGATCTTATAGCTTCTGAAGTCTCATGACTCCTTTCTGCTAAGGCTTCCTTCTAAGGCTGGAACTATTTTGCTTAAAGCTTAACTTATCTAACAGAAATACTGATCAATATCAGTTTATGTGCAGGATAATTTGCATAATTTTATAAGATAAACAAAAGTCTGTGTATTAAGGCTTATATTTAGCTCTAACGAGCTCTAGGATATTTAAAGCTTGACAAGGGCAGATGGAACAATCCCAGCTATAGAAAAATATGCATTTCTATTAAGCAAAACAAAAAGTAAAAAAACAAAACAAAAACACCCTGGCAGCATCCCAGGAAGGGACAGAATTTTATGCTGATGTCTAATAATTTGTTACACTCAGACTTTGAATTGTTCAAAACAGTAGTTTTTAGTTTCAGAATTTGAATATCACTTAAGAGTTTAAGGGAAAACTTTATTTTTTTGTTGCAATATGTGAGGTTCCTATAGGGTTTTCAGCTATGGAAAAGGCCCACATGAACTCTCTTTTTTTCAGATATAATATAGAATCGTAGAATATCTCAAGTTGGAAGAGATCCATAAGGATCATTGAGTCCAACCCCTGGCTTCACAGAGGACCACCCCAAAAAAAATCAGATCATAGGACTGAGAGCATTTTCCAGATGTTTATTGAACTCTGGCAAACTCAATGCCATTACATTTCCCTGGGGAACCTTTTCCAGTGCCCAGTTGCCCTCTCATTGAAGAACCTTGTCTTGACAATCAATCTGACCTTTCCCTGATGTCACCAGAGAGCAGAGATTAGCACCTGCTCTTCTTCCCCTTGTGAGGAAGCAATAGGCTACCATGAGGTTTCCCCTCATTCTCTACTGTGGGCTGACCAAACCAGGGGACTTCAGCTGCTCCTCATACCTCTTCCCAGCTAGACCTGTCACCATCTTTTTAGCCCTCATTCGGATGCTTTCTAATAGTTGCATGTCCTTTTTGTGCTGTAGTGCCTCAAACTGCACCCAGTATTCAAGGTGAGGCTGCACCAGGGCCATATAGAGTGGGGCAGTCCACTCTACATCAATCCTTTACCGTGTTTGATGCATCCCAGGACACAATTGGCCTTCCTGTCCACCTGGGCACACTGCTGACTCATGTTGAACTTGCTGTCAATCATGACCCTGAGATTCCTTTCAGCTGGGCTGATCTTCAGCATCTCATTCCCCAATTTGTATGTATAGCCAGGTTTGCCCCTTCCCAGGTGCAGAATTTAACTCTTGCTCTTCGTGCAGTTGGTGGTTGCACAGCTCTCTAATTGTCTAGACATCTCTGCAAGGCCTCTCCATCTCCTCCCAGTTTAGTATCATCAGCAAACTTGCTCAAAACACCTTCCAGTCCTACATCCAAGTCATTTATGAAAACATTAAGGAGAGGTGGCCCTATAATGGAGCCCTGGGGAACCCCGTTAGTGGCTGGCTAGCCTGATGTAAACCCATTTACTGTAGCTTGTTATACATAACTCTTTGACCCAAACCATCAGCCAGTTGCTCATCCATTGCTTTATGTTTTTTTGTCTGGCTGTATGCTGGACATTTTGACCACAAGAATACTGAGAGAAAGAGTATCTGAAGCTTTACCCAGGTCCAAAATAGATAACATCAATTGGCTTCTCTTGGTCAACTGTATTTAATACCTAGGGCCCTAATTAGATTTTCATTTAATCTGATATTTAACTGTCATAGGTCACAGTAGCTCTTAAGCAAATGTTTACATTTTGTTTTCTTTCCTGAGCACACAGCTGTGCCAAAAAAAAAAAAAAAAGAAAAAGAAAAAAAAAGGAAAAAAGAAAAAAAAAAAAAGCAAGAAAAAAAGAAAAAAAAAAAAAGAAAAAAAGAAAAAAAAGCTTTAGCCAAGGCTGCAGAGCTAGAAACCTGTGCCCCAGCCTCTCTCCTAGTTAGGCCTATGCATTAATTGCTGGTCTACATAGGTTTTGAATCTTTAAACTCAGAAGAAGTCATGTGTAGCTTGACAGGTAAATGTTTGACTGGGAATAGACAAGTTCAAATAATAGAAAAAATGCCTAAAAATAGCCATTTTTCTTTTTTTTTTTTTTCCTCTGAAGTAGCACGTGACTGCAACAATGTTATCATTTCATACAGATTTATCAAAAGAGAGCAAAGTCTCTTTCAGCATGAGGTATTTTTCATTTTTCTTAGGTACCTAAGACTCACTTGTTACATTCATTTGGATTGATGAATCTCAAAACCAAGTAAGACTCCTGCATCTTGCACAGCTATGTTACACGGGTTTTGCTTCAGATTTGTAATTTTCTGTGGTGACTTTGGCAGTGTTTCCAACTTCAGTGACTGTTTCTTCCTAGTTTCAGTTACAAGGATTTCCTCCATCATCTGTCGTTTTCTAGACTCGTAAGAACCCACTGTGCAAGCAACTGTGGCAAATCTGTTCATTAGTAGATTCACCCATTTTGTCTTTTTTCTTTCTTTTCTTCCTTTTCTAAGGTGTTCTATCACTGTTGCCAGCTGTGTCCTATTTCCAAAGCTTCATCTGCAAGCACAAAACAGCTTGCGACTCCTAGGTAGATTTTAGCAGATTAAAGATTGCACTGTAATACACTAGACTTAATCCTAACACCAGTAAACTCTTTATATGCTATCCTCCCCTCAGGATTACAAAGATTTATGTAACCATATTTTTTTCACATCCCAAGGAGCTTAAAGGAATAGAGGAATAGACGTAGATTGTTCTGGGTGTTGAATAAAAGCAGTAAGCCCAGATAAAGTATTTTTGTTCCTCAGATAATGTACCAGAATGTAGCATTTTCAAATTGAGTGGTCATAGAAGACACAGCTGAAAGGGGTGAAGGGGCAGACAAGAGCAAGCACGATTATTTCTGAATAGTAATAACCACACTGGCAAAGTGTGGTTATCCTGAAACTGAGTTGTCTGCTTTTTCTATATTTCTAATTTAAGTGGCATATGGACGTAGGACACTCCGCAAGTAATGCCTCCTCTTTATTTCCATGGAATCTACAACAGATACAAAGAGCACAATAAGACTATTTGATAGATCAAATTCTCAACTATAAAAACATTATTTTTCAAAATATATACCTGTATGGGAACTGCTGAATCACGGCCTGAACCTCTGATTGATCACCTGGGGTGAGCAATGAGTCAGCCATGGGAGCA
>JAOWBP010004006.1:13822569-13857682 GCA_028571105.1 Tragopan temminckii
CCTGTACTCGGCACTGGTGAGGCTTCACCTTGAGTACTGTGTTCAGTTTTGGGCACCTCAGTACAGAAGGGACACTGAGGTGTTGAAGCAGGTCCAAAGAAGGGCAACAAGGCTGGTGAAGAACCTGGAGAATGTGTCCTATGAGGAGAGACTGAAGGAACTGGGGCTGTTCAGTCTGGGGAAGAGGAGGCTGAGGGGAGACCCTATTGCTGTCTTCAAATACCTGAAAGGTGACTGCAGTGAGTGGGGTTGGTCTCTTCTCACTGGTGACAGGACAAATTATATGATATAGGTAATGTCAATCCTTTTTTTTTTTCACTTCCCCGGAGAATTCTAAAACTGCATCACTTTCTACTCTTACAAGCTAATTGCATTTCAGAGTGCCAGAGCAGCAGCTGGCTGCAGAGCTCTAGGCAGCATGTGCAAGCGGCAGTGTTCAGGTAGGAGCTGGTGATGGCTGTGCCGGTAGGTCCATGGTACCAAAATACAAGGAATGGGCTGGAGAACAGATGGCTTCTGAATGCTCTATTACATAAATGTGGCAGTGGGTAAGAATTTACAAATCAGAGAATGGTCTTGGAAGCATGTGAGTTCTTTATCCAATCTCTTTTCTTCTTCAGAATGGTGGCAGGATTGAAACTTTGGGGTTACTCCTGGAACTTCGGATTACTAAAGAACTAGTAGTTCTAGGAAGTTTTAAGCTTCTAGATTCCACTGCTGATCCCTCTTGGATTTTAGGAGACCAGGCAAATGAAGCACCTGTTAGTGCTCATGCTCTTTGCCAGAAACAATAGAGGTAATGTCTGTGATCAGCCATGGCTAAAAATCCACTTCATAGAACGCAGTTCTTGAAGCTAGTCATCAAAGTAGAATTCATGCATGATAGAAACTCAACTCTCAAAGATAAATATATTTAGAAAAAGAGGTGTCTTTTTGTTTCAACTGGGATGAAATTGTTTTCTTCAAAGTGTCTGGTATGATGCTATGTTTTGTTCTAGAAGAAAAACAATGTTGATAACACACTGATGTTTATAGTTGCTGCTAAGCAGTGTTGTAAAGGGCCAGAGCCACTCGCAACAAAGGGCCCAAGGAACTGGAAGGGAACGGAATTAAGACAGCTGACTTAAACTGGCCAAAGGGCTTTTTCATGCCATATGACATCATGCAGAAGGAGTTTTGAAGGGAGTGAGAGTTCATCTCACTCTAGCTGGACATTAATTAAGGGGATGGTAAGCAATTACTTGTGCAACATTTGTTATATACATTCATATATATATATACATAGTAATTGATTATTTTCCTCTAAAACCTGTTTCTCTCTCTCTCTCTTTTTTTTTTTAAGAGGGGGTTGGGGGATTAACTATTTACTAAGATAAAGGAAAACAGTAACAATTCCATCCCACCTGAATCCAAAACAAGGAGTCTTATATAAGAAATGGATATCTAAATGCGCCATCTAAAAACAAAAGGAAACAAAATGTTTAAGCTCAGCTAAGCAGTCGAAAGTAGTTGAGATAAAAGATCTTATTTTAACGGCATTAGATGAGAGCAGGAGAGAGGGATCTTAAATTGAAATTTTGTGAATATAGTTCAATAAATCATCCTTAAGCTCATTCTATCCAATTCTGTGCTCCCCAGCTCAAGTAAGACTTGATTTTACTGGACAGGTCCAGCAACCTGAGAAAGTAGAGTAATACCTGAATACCCTTAAATCCCTGATGAAAGATAGTAAAGTATGGGCTCTCTCAGTGATGCTTCGTGACAGGACAGTGGAATACAAGAAATTCCATTTCAATAAGATAAACCTTTTTTTGCTGTGATGGTGGTTGGGCACTAGCAGAAATTACCCAGACAAGATATTAAGTAACCATATTCAGAGTTAATCAAAATCTGAGTGAACACAGTCCTGAGCAACCTACTTTAGCCAATTAGATGGACTAGGTGATGTCATAGAGTCATGGAATATCCCGAGTTGGAAGAAACTCACAAGCATTGTTGAGTCCAACTCCTGGCTCCATGCCTGACCACCCAAAAGTCAGATCATACGTCTGAGAGTGTTGTCCAGATACTCCTTGAACTCTGGCAAGATCAGTGCCATGACCACTTCTCTGGGAAGGCTGTTCACCCTCTTGGTGAAGATTTTTTTCCTGATATTCAACTCGAATCTCCCCTATTGCAGTTTCATGCCATTCCCTCAGGTTCTCTTGCTGGTCATGAGACAGAGATCAGAAGATTCTCTCATCAGGAACCAATTCCTGAAGACCTCAAATGTTCTGTGATTCTGTCCACTTGGACAGAAGTTGAGTTTAAATAAATTCAGACCGCAAGTGTCAATTTTAAGCAAAGATAGTTGAAAAATTGCCAGAGATCTTGATAACTTGTACAGCTGTGAAGGCATTATACAAATAATTAAATTTTTCCCTAAGAAGTTAACTTCAGCTCAGACTTAGATATTGGAATATTTTAAGCAAATCAAAACCTTCCAAGGCTCCTGAGCTGCCTTAGTTCGAATATCGTCAAATTAAGATCAAGAATAATATTTCTTCTTAGTATTACATTCCTATTTCACTATTTGAAATTTAGTTTTAAAATTATATAACTGTAGGAAAAAAAAGTATTTATATAGACTGTCAATTCAAAGGCTGCACTGAAAAATATTAATCTGATTAATTAAACTTTAATCTATGCCTTAGCACATTTATATGTAGTGAAATTGTTCTTAGGTAGTGGCCTTAAAGCTGGCACTGGAGAACATTGTAAAACCTGCAGAGAATGCTGTGTCATGAGCTTCAAGAATATTAAGACTGTTTTATTTAAAATAATCAAAGGCAAGACATATTGCTGTGAGGCTCTAACTCTTTGGGATACCTCTAGCAAATTCTTTTTAAAGACATCTTTGTCTGCAGATGTTCCCCCTTCCCAAAAAGAATTTTACCTCATGGTCTGCTTTTTATTTACTAAATATTAATCAATACTTGGCAAATATAGTTATTGAATTGATGAATACTTTCCAGATACATGAAGGAGTGCTGGGGTTTGTATTTTAATTGCACTTTAATTTTTATTTCTAATTGCTTTTTCTAAAATAAAACAGACAATTTAGTGAATATATGGTTCCCTGGGGTTTCTCCTGTTTTCTTTTTTTGTTTTGTGTTGTTTTGTTTTTACTTAAATGAGAACAAAGCAGTTGCTTCCCTGACCTTCTCCCAGTGAAACTGTGTTCAAAGTGTTTTAAGACTGCAGGGACTTAATTCTCTCTGGAAGATAATTAATGTGCTTCTCTTCAGCAAGATCTGCTTTGCTTTTTAACTCTTTTTACTCTTCTTTCTCCATGTTCAGCTGCGTATCTTCCAGCTTTCTGTCATCCAAGTAGACAGAACTGCCTGTGGTCAACCATCTCTTCCAATTTCCTTACCAAGCAATTGTTCTTTTACTGAGTCAAACTGAATTTCTGGAGTTTGATGGTCTGGTGTTTGAGTGCAGTTTTAGGTGACTGTTTCCCCAGTGATAATCAAATTCATCCAATTCAATCTTTCTCCTGCTTTAATTTCTACAGCATCTCTATTAAGCTACATTTTCTGTCTTCAGCCATATTTCTTGTTAGCAATTCGATGTGCTGCCTTCTGTCGTTCTCCCAGTTTCTAGGATAGCAGCCAGCTGGCAAACTGCCTTCTCTGAGCTTTTATCATGTCATTTTGCAGCATGTTACTTGTTCATAGTGGGTGTAGTTCAGGTCCAGGAGAAGACAGAAGACCAAAAGTGTTTGCATTAGAATCAGAGAAAGTACTACATAAATAGTAAGGGGAGCAAGGAAGCAATAAAATGCCTTCCATTAGGTGAATAGCAGAAATGCATGCAAAATGAGTCATCTCTGAAGATTCCAGAAGTTGAGAGGAAAAGAAAGGTTTTAAAGGAATAGCTGATCTTGAAGCTCTTCTGGTTTTTGGATGCCCTGATCAGTGATTATTCAAAACACAGTTGACAGGATGATTATGATGATACAGGTAACTTCTAAAGTCACTCGATGGTTATTAGCACCATTTACAAGACCATTACATACTTATGAAAACAGCTTGTCATTAAGAAGGAACGTCCACTAGGTTATAAAGAGGAATAACTCTTTATAATATAAGGATAATTTAAAGGCAAAGGAATCCTCCAAAATTTATCTGACTGTATTTGTTTCTACATCTTTTTTGACTTCAAGGTGTCTTTAAGTTAATCTCAGAGATAATTCCACAACGCTGATATTTGTCTATAGCAGAATAGAACAAAGTGAAAGCAAACACCAGCATTCTGGTAGGAATATGGGAACTTCTGAGTTATGTTAGATGGAATCTGAGTTTTCGTAAGTATTGACTTCTTGCTTTGCAAGATGGAGAGTCACTGTCACCGGGGCACTATAATTCCTTCTGTACTGTAAGTGAAAATGTAGATCTGAATCTACTAATGCAGCGCTGCTTAATGGGGAAATTACCTTCTCCACCAGCTAGTTAACCTGTATTTACACATGTAGGTCTTAACTATTCCATTTTAAATCTTGAGTTGATCATCTGTGTTTTTGAATTATTGATGTTTTGTTTTCAAATCAGTCTAAAAGTAAACCTCAAGCATATAGGTAGCCATCCAAACAGGTATTTTGACTGTATTGTTAACTATGGGCTTTCTAATTCATGCATGGAAAAAAAAAAAGTAATTTAATACTTCATAGCTCTCAGCTGCCCTGGAATTAGTAGAGCTTATATTGGCTTGTGACTGTTGAAACCAATATTGTCTTGTTTTCCTGACCCCCTTACACATAAAAAAAAAAAAAAGCCTGACATGGACAAGTAATAGAAAGTGTATTGCATTAGGATTTAGTACTAAAGATAAACAACACAAATGAAACTGAAAGCATATGGCATTCCTTGGTTTCTATGCCAGCTGATGAGCAATACATTTTGTATTATGATTCACTTTGGAGGTTTTAAACCATTAAAACCTTGCTGTTTTGTTTTGCACACTTGAAAGTTGCCAGTTAAACCAACTGGAGTACCCTAATTTAGCTGATTGTGTGAGTCATTTGTCAGAACTCTGGCTCTGAATTTTTTAGATGGAAGTGAAAAATTGGACAAAATGCATTACATACAGCCAGTTGTATACCATATGCCTTAGTGATGGAACGCTAAAGATGGAAATGAAAAAACATTGATGATCAGCATATAAAGGAAACAGAAAAAGTCATCAAATAATTCTGATGTTCAAGAGTGCACAAAAAATTAGGATTTTCTTGTGGTTACCTAATGGTACTATTCTGTACTTAACAGAATGTCTTCTGAAAATTCAGTTAGGTGTTTAACTTCAGTATATATCGAACAAGATAACTTCAGATTCTACCTCTCAATCCAGTGATTCTAATGCAAACTCTATGCTGAGATCAAGTTGAATCATTTTCCTCAGTTAAAAGAAAGGATTTAGAACTTTGTCAGTAGATGCACTTGGATGGACGTATTTGCTTGATGCAGCGTTCAATGGGTAAAGTAACTTGGAACACTGGTGGAATAAAACATTAAGAGCTTACTAAGAAAAAAACTACATAATCTTTCTTGAAATTTATCTGGACAGTTCTGTTTTTGTGGCAACTATTGTGTCTGGCACTGTGAGAATATGGAAGAACTGACCTAGAGACTCAGAATGAAGAGAAAGTTGGGTATGGTTTGAGCATACATGAAGAGAAATCTCTGTAGCAAACATTCATTATGGGTTTGTATTACATTAGTTTAAAATGTGATCACCTAGAAACTGCTTTAAGCATTCAAGTATTGATTGCAGTTTTTAATGAAGTTTCTGTTAATCACAGACTCTTAAAGGTCAAAGAAATGTTAGTTCAAACCACACCTTTCTTTTGATTAAATTTCTTTGATATATTTGATCACTTGGGTTATAAAATAAAATCAACATTCTCTGGAGCATTATTTATCTAATTCCATTTATGTCTTTCCTATTTTGCATCAGCTTTTTTCTTCCAAAGATACAGATCTTTTTAGACAGGTCTGGCATAGTGTGAGACAGTTAGTTCATGTTTATTTCAGACTTGAAAGAGGAGAAAAGGCAATACCTCTTTGCATATTTTCTTTTAACTTTCTTGTGATTAAATGTGTTATGGCAGTGAGAGATAGCCTGATTGAAGGCTCAACTCTTTGCTGTTGTGCGATGACTGCGGTGCTGTCTCAGTGCAGAAAGGGCAGCCAGAACAAAGCAGAATGGCTCATAGGCAAAGATTTTTGGCAGTGGCAGAGCAGGTTTTGGAGAAGTGGGAGGTATGAAAAGCAACCAGCAAGTCTTCTGGAGGCCAGGGTGCCCTAGCACTATACCTTGTGGGTGATGTGGGATGTGCCTTTATTTGCATTTCCTTTGCTTTCTGATATCCTCACATCAGCCCAGCCCATCTGATCTCACCAGGGATCTGGCACCTCTTTTGGTGACCCTTCATGTTACAGTAGAGGCAGAAGGTGGTGGTACTGGCTTAGGACTGAGCTTTAACTAGTCCCTTCAAGTGCAAGCTTTCTGCTCTGTAGAAGCATGGGATTTTTTAGCTTCCTATAGCAAAGATGAGGCCACCTTCATGCATCCAGGCTGCACTGTATTAAATTTCTTATCACCACTGAGCTTGAGCCTTCAGTTGTGCTGCTCTTTGTCAAGATATTTGGAACAAAATATTTGAGGATGCTGTTATTTATTGTTCTTATGATAATGCTAAATATATTTCATTATTTCTGCTTAGTCAATTCAATAATTTGATTATGTCCTTCTAAAAATTCTCTAAATTTCAGCGTATAGTAAAAGGTAAAGGCATTTTTGTCACCGGATCTGATCTGCTCTTCCTTCTGCAACATCCACAAGGAATTTATTAAGTGGCTCCATATAGGCCATTCACATCAGGGTTGAAACTTAGAAACTGCCATATGACAAGATTTCTGGGTAGCCAGTCTTGTGATTACAGAAAATCTGATTAATTGGTTAAGTGTCATGTCTCATATGCCATAACTAAGGTAAAATTTAAAAAAATAGAATGAAAAAAGATAACAGTTACAAATAGAGCCAAAGTAGAAAATCTGGTGTTCACCAATATGAACATTTTTTGCCTCATTCAGCATCTTTCTGAATAAATCTTATGTAGAAAGCTAAGTAGCAGGATAAATTGGTACATTATTGTTCAGTTTGCATGTCTATCTAAATTCAATCTCTTAATAAAACTCTGTTATTGATTATTATGTTTCTAATTTTCCTCAAGGCTCTTCTATACAATTATAGCTAAGAAACAAAGCATAAAAGAATTTTCCTATAGAGAATTATTGAAGAAAATGAAAATAAAACAGAAAGCTGAATTAAATTTATGTTATCCTCCTGTAAAGCTAACAGCCTTAGCAAGTAAAAAGTTTTATGGAAGTTAAACTGTTTATATAGCTATACTGGAAGTATAAAAAATATAAAAGTTATAGATAGTAAATGATGAAGCATATTTGCCTTAAAAGATTGCAAAATTTGGGGTATCTAAATGCTCTTGGAGTAGAAAAACTGTGGGACTTCTGCCTTTCATTTCAGACAACCACAGACCTAGAAAAGGTTTCAATCTGGAGTCAACTCCACTTGACAACTCCAGCACAAATCACTCTCTGGATGTTCAGTAGAGCACCACATTTGATTATGGTGCTTCATAATGATTTCTTTCTTGGATATGTATTTTTAATATTCCAAGCAGTACGTTCTTAGAAATGATTAAATACTGAAATGCTTGCTTACATTTCATGCAACCTAATGTAATCCTCAGTGTCTTATCGGTGAGTTACTCTGAGATGGTATTTCAGTTGTACAGGGAGTTGTTTCTGGAGATGATTGATGGGAAAGGCTAAAGAGAGGATGAGCTTCACCGAACTGGTCAAACAGGTACTTAGCTTCCTGTGTTGTAAAACTCCATCTGTGTTTGACTCCATCTGTGGAGTCAAACATTTTATTAAACAGTCTGGGTACTTGCTTGCCTGGTTTTTGTGTAACAATAAGAAAAGAGAAAAGAAAAGAAAAGGATAAAGGTGTCCTAAGAATATTTGGCTTGGTGATTAGAGAATTCAGATGGGATTGGTGATCATTTTTATTTCAAATGTAGCTTGCATTGATCAACAGAGAAAAATAAGTATTTAATAAAGAATTATTAAAATCTAAATTCATTTTACTCCTTCAGTATAGCAGAGCAGGCCATGGGGGAGTTTGAGAAAGTCTCCGGCAAGAATAATGAGCGCAGAAACAGCTCTAGGATGGGGAGTTAGAGTGTGACATTTCAAGTCCCTTCTGTAGATTACATCTATTTACTCTTATATACATCAATTGCTTCAAAAGTACTGCCTCCTATTTATTTCCCCAGAAAATACACTAGATACAAAGAGCACAATAACGCCATCTGATAGAGAAAATTCTCTGTTATAAAGCACTATTTTTCAACATAGTGACCACTGTTTTCCAATTTGCACAGGTGAGCTGATTGAGACACTCTTCATTTTGTGGTGTGACAGCTGTGCATGACAATCCAAACCTTGGCTTGTCTTTCAGGTTACTGTCAGTGCTGCAGAAATGCACCACCCACCACCTCACTATGCTCACATCCATTCTTTTTTCTCCATAAATATTCAGCAAACATGGATGAATGTCTATGGGTGGCATTTTTTTCTGCACGGGGGAATTCAGTCCCACCTGTTTGTTCCATCTGCGCTTCCACATAAGACTCCATTCTGAGAGACTGTCCTGCTGCCATCTGTCACATAGTAACCAAATGTAATGGAATTTTGGTGGAAAGGTTCAACCTCTGCTCCCATGCCACCATCTGCCTCTGAGATTGTGGACCAACGTCATCAAATAGGAGAGATTACTTTCAGAGCAGCCCTGGTATCATGAATGCTTTTTGTCTAGGGCTTCTCCAAGCCTGATTTAAATTAGTAGAAATTAGTGTCAATGCTTTCCTTCGCCTTTTCACAGCATCTTAATTTTGAGATACTTAAGACATGCAGCTTAGCACAAGATTCTGAGTTTTAGATTACATAGCCGCAAGCTAATGCAACACTATGCAAGCTATGGAACAAAAGCAGCTGTGTCACTGTCTAAGACAGGTGTGGCTGTACCTGGGTGAGGCTGATTCCCCAAGAGAGGCGGATCAATAAAACGTATGCCAGAAGGCTAACAAATGTCCAGACCTGACTTCACTCTCCACCATTGTCATTTAATGAACAAGACAGAAAAGACAAAGACACACACACACAAAAATAATGGATTTTATACAATGCATTGTACATGTCCTGGTGATAATCTTTTATGTTTAAGTACATTTTCTTTTTTTGAGAAAAGTTATCAAGTCTGAAGCATTGCTTTAGGTTTTGTTATGCTTCTGCCTAACATGATTTTGTATTGTATATTCTGTAAGGCTAGACATGATAAGATTTTAATGCAGTAAGTCAGTACAGCAAAGGATTTTCTTCCAGAAGTCACTGATTTAGGAAACCTTGTGGCAAAATAGTGAATATATTTCCTGTGGCAGCGAGATACCTCATTATTTATTTGACCTTTCAAAATTCTAACCATTTAAAATTTAATGTAAACTTTAAGGGATGTACTTCATATATGGAAAATATAATGAGATCCGGTAATAGGTCTAAAATGTGAGGAAACTTTTAAAGTATAGAACATGCCTCTTAAACCCTGATGACCTTTAAAACCAGAAGAGATGTCTTAAGTGAACACACTACAGTTATTGCTGTGAGGTATTGGAGCCAGTGGTAGCTGAAATGTGTTTGATTATTAGTTTGTGCATGCAAATTTAGGGAGAAAATAACATTGTAATACTGAGTTTAAAGTTCTTTGTATAAGATGTTTAAGGTTGTGAGCATTGTCTTAATGATATGGAAAGTTTTGAGTCTTTTGTCAGAAGATCATCTTTGACAGATTGGCAGGAGAAAGCATCACTTGCATTTACAAGGGCTGAAGCAATGAATTGTGTAAGTTAGGGACAGATGAGGTAAGAGAATCATTAAGTTTAAAGCTGTTGGGTTTTGTTCATTCAGTGGAATGGCTTTTATGGTTTTCTACAAAATAAAAAGGGATTTTTTTTTCTGTACCAGAAAAAAGGTGTTTTTTTTTTTTTTGTTATTGTTGTTTTTTTTTCTTTCTTGAAATTACAGTAAGGATAGTTTTGGGCAGTTGCTATGCATGCTATACTCATCGTTTTTTGAGTTTGGGAGTCAGCTTTATGTTCTATGGTAGACTGCTGAGGAAAGCACGACCTTTTGAACTTCCATTTCAGTTGTCCAGTGGCTGACTAGTTGGCAAGATGGGAAAGTCTCTGTACACTTTGGTTTTGTTTAGTTAGTTCTTTGGTCAGTAAATAGGTTCAAATAGTTGATAAATTTATTCTTTAAAAATGTACAGGGTGATTGAGCTGCCTCTACTGTTACCAAGCCACATTCACTCTTCTGAATTGTTATAGAAAGATCTACACTTTATGTGAAGTTACGTTCCGAAACTGAGTATGGGATCCCCATGATGCTTGTTCTCCTCCTCTGCAATGGACACAAATTCCTGTTGGAAAAATTCCAACCTATATTCTTTGTTGATTGAGATCTCATTCTCTTTTCATAGTGTACAACTCATGTCTCATCTCTAATAATTTTGTAAATTATTGCTAGAATTAAAAATCACAAGCATCTGTTGTTGCTTCTGACTTTTAACAGTGTAAACCCTAAGTAAATGTAAACGAGAGATGATATTTGAGCCCCAAGCATCAGAACCAAAGGTGAAGGTACGGATAAGTCTGTACCCATATTTTTGTATATTTTGTTAGACTTAGAAAGATCCCACCCTCTTTATTCTGGAACTAGCCTAGAGAAGCTGAGGGCAGAGGGTTGTGTCCTAGGATGTGTTGCTCTGATGTAACCACAAGCAGCCCTGTGCCCCTTAGGAGAAAACCTACATTGATTTTTAGTTGCTGTTGTGTCTTTTAGTAGGTCAGAAGGGAGGCAGATCTCACAGGGATTGTTCTTTCCATCACACATGCCCTTTGCCAGATAGCATAACAGTGTGGGTTGCATGGAATCTGCCTGCAGCCCAGCTCTTGAGTGCTGTAATAGGGCATGTGTAGTCTAGGGAAGGCCTCCGAACCTCTAGGAACTGTTAATGCAACAGAACTGTGCTACCAGATGCAAATAAACTGCTGCAGAGGACAGTCTTATCGATTCATTTAATTGCACAACACAGAAGTACTCCTTAAAGAGGCAGCTAGAAGTGTCAGTAGGTTTAGTACAACTGTAAGTAAATAAGACATAACTACCCTATGACTATTTGATCAAAAGAAATCAGGAGAATATACTTCCTTCAGTATACATCTTCAGCATTTGAGCTTACATTTCTTGGGCGCTAACAATTTCAAGAATATCACAGTTTCCTCTAGGGAAAAGTTTCCATTTCTGATGAAATAGATAATTTCGCTTTCTTTTTCATTATGGGAATAAACCACCATTTAAAGCATGGTATATTCTCATTTTCCCTTTCTGTCCTTTTATCTAGTAGTCTACTTCTATTCATTCTCTATTTGAAAGCAAACATCAGCATAACACCTATATTCAAGGCCAGGTTGGATGGGGCTTTGAGCAACCTGGTCTAATGGAAAGTGCCCTGTCTATAGCAAGGGGGATGGAAACGAATGAGCTTTAAGGTCCCTTCTAACCCAACCATTCTATGGTTCTATGATTCTGTATTATTCTACTCAAGTTACATCTTGCAGAGAAAATAGACTTCCGTGTTGTGGATTTTCTTTGATACTTTCACCAGGAAAAATACTGTAATCAGAAGTAAATTAGCCCTGTTAGTACTGTTTATTTACCATCAGTAAAATTTCGCTGAACAGTGTGCTATTAATAACTATTAACTTCCTGACAAGGAAGGATGACTTGATATTGGTTATATTACGTTGCTCACAAAGCCTATGTATTCACTGAAGAATCCATTAATTTAGAAATTTGTTTTGACATTCTTTCTAAACCTGGAGAGAGATATATTTATATAACAAGTCTTCTGTTACAATTTCATATTTTGTAATTTCTGTTGTTTAAATAGAATGGATTTTTTTTTCTGTTTCAGTATTTTTGTTTTAGATAAGATTATTTCATTATCTATACCTAATTATGCACAAGATTGAAAACTGATCTTGAGCTTGGGCTGCCTTTAATGTGACTTTCAGATGAATCTTCTCCTCTCTCTGGCTCATCTTCTGGTCTGATAATTATTTGTGCCTGAAAGGCAGCAAGGGGAAGCCTGTGGCACACGCAGATGGGAGCAAATAGCAGTTTAAACTCATCTTAAAACAGCAGGGATCTTCACAATCCAGCGGTGAGCCAGTTCAGGAAGATTGCTGAGCAAAAAGTAGATCTTGGTGAGAGGATGAAGAATAGAGAAGAAGGGAGGACTGAGACAACTAAAAAATAAGATTTATGGCATTCATATGAAACTGCATCCTTAATTCCTGGGAATGGCCTACTAAAAATTTGAGGGAATGAAAAAGACTGTCAACTTGATTTAGTCTAAATCCACCAGTGCTTTCAGTTACGAATTTTAGCTCTGCGAGCCTTCCAAAGGGCAGGTCTTAAAATGATCAAAAGGTGGAGGTGGAATGCTTCTCTTCATTAGGCTCAGGAAAAGACATGTGTTTTTGTGGTACGAGCTTTCAAAATAATTTAATCTTTTGCAGTAAAAAATGTACTTGTGAGGAAGACTATTAAGAAAACAAATAAGTTGACAAGACCAAAAAACAAATGATTTTCTGAAATATTTTAGAAATAAAGAGCTGTATTACGTGCTGGATGGCCTGTGCTGTATTATATTATATATTCACTTTTCCAATGCAAACAAAGTCATATCCAAAACTTAAGTCTATCTGGACGTCTGGAATTTGAGATATCATTTATGTCTCTTTCACAGTCCTTTGTTAACTTGGATCTTAGATGACCATAAACTTGTTTTGGAGGTTACTCTACAGCCAGACTGAAGTGTGTACGCTGACAGGCTGATGTGTAAAGAGGACATAGAAAGGAAGACACAATTTTCCACAAGTCCATGTTTTCTCTGTGATCTGGATCTGGAGTTTTGATTCTCCTCCAGAGGACTCAGATTTGTTTAAACGAAAATTTGAGACAGTGTCTCAAATTGAGACAGTATATAGAAGCATAGGGCATTAATTAGAAGAGGAGAAAAGTCTGCTTCAGGTTGTTTAAAGTAATTGGGAAGATAAGTTTGTTTAGCAAATATTTTTCCAACAATTCTACATCAAATAATGATAAAATTGATCATTAGGTGCAGTAAAAACACCTGTGATGATGAATGAAGCAAGAATTCAAAATAAATAATAATGTTTTGTCAAGAAACGTTCAAAAATGTTTTTTATGTAATGATTAGTTTTACCTTAATTACATCAAAATGTAAGTCATTCAAATTACTGTGTGTATTTGAGAGGAAAATAATTGCATTTTAAATTTCATTGAAGAGACCTGGCAAACAAAATTGTAATTAAAATCAGTTATCTTGAAAACAAAAAGCATCAAAGCCTATACACTATGGATTTCTTATTCCTGGGTCCAAAAGCAAGCAAGACAAAGGAATTACTGAGATTTATTCTAGATTAGCTGAAAAGGGAATGAAAATTAAAAATGTATGTACTGTAACTTCAATATAAAGCTCAGATAGAAATGACAATGTCACTGTCAAGGTGAATTTGTCAATAAGGAGTACAGACCAGGCAGCTGAATTATTTTTCTGTGGCTTGAATAATTATTTTCAAACAAAAACTTATTTTTAGTACTGTCTGTACAGTGTACCTTGTACAATGAACACTTTTAGTTTTCATTGGATTTTTTTTCTCACTTTCTCTCTTCATTTCATTCTTTAAATTTCCTTCAGAGGCAAAAACTTCATAAACAGTGCTATTCTGTACTTGCCGAAAGATACAAACAGCTGTCCTTGTAGAAGACTTAGTACTCATGTAATTCGCAGCCCTACCTTCCTTTCAAGCACATAAGAGTATTTCATGTGTAGCGAAGGTCAAAACTTGTTTTTGTAGAATCACGGAATGGTTTAGAGCTTTATGTTTGAAGGAACCTTAAAGCCCATCCAGTTCCAAACCTCCCACTATCCTAGGTTGCTCACAGCTGCATCCAGCCTGGCCTGGAACGTTTCCAGGGACGATTCCAGGGGCATCCACAGCTTCTCAGTGCCTCGCCACTCTCTGAGTTAAGAATTTCTTCCTTATCTCTGGTCTTCATCTTACCCTCATTTTACCCTCATTTAGTTTAAATTCATTATTATTTTCTTTCTTTTTTTCTTTTTTTTTTTCGCTACTCCCTTCATTTGTGCTATAAAGAGGCCTGCTGCCTTGAAGTGAGAATAAAATACCAATACGTGTTCTCTTGTTTATCTGTATGCATGAATATATTTCTATATAATGTTCCTGTCTTGACACAGTCACACAGACCAGTCTGTGGAAAAAGCCAGAAAAGGTATTATTATCCGCATTGTAATAGTTCCTATTATAAATATGAAACTGATAAAAAAAGTTCTTGTACAAGTTTGTGTCAGAGCTAGGAATGTAAAAGCAATTCTTTTGAATTCCATTCTAAAATGATAGGTTGAATAGCCTTCTTTCAAGACAATAACTGTCAAAGCCAAATATCTTTCTGAGATTACTTGTCTTTAGCTTCCAGAACTCAGTATTTCATTATTATTTGAAGTGCCCCCAACAAAATTCTTAAGCCACTGTATACAGGACAAGTGGATGATGTCTTAGGAAGTTAAGAAATTGATTTAATATGTTGAACAAATGGAAAAGTAAAAAAGATCTGTGCAGCTAAATCTACACTTATCTCATTGGAGACTGCTTTTTTTTTTCTCTGCTTCAGGAGAAAGCAAAGGGTTTTATGCCACATGACTTGAGGACTGAAGGACAGATGAAGAATGTGCTAGTCAAAATTTCAGCACTTCATAGCGAGGTGAGTGCAACTTCCTATTGTTAAAACAGCTTGCCATTGGATTTTTTCCACTTAGAAATGAAAAGACCTAGTGAATATATATGATGAAATTTTGCCAAGGTCCACGTTAAGTAAGATGTTTCTTCTGAATTAATCATATTAAAACATTTACATCTCTACTCAACTATAGACATTGCTACTTTTTTATGCTGTGTGATATCTGAAATTTTTTTGTGATCTAGATCTTGTTTCTTTGGGACTAATGTAAGATTTTTGTCATAAAAACACTTAAAGATTTGAATTTTTGTAGAGTCTGATGGCTCTTAATGTTTTGATGTCCTCTAGAAATCTCTTCAGAGGAAAATGCTCTCCTTACAGATGTAGATTAACTATTTGACCTTTAAGCACTGCATGAAAATCAACTCTCTTTTAAATGCAAAAGTGTCACCTGATAATGAAAGAGACTTCTAAATGTGTTTGGGAGAAAACTGAAGTTTTTCTTAGGACTGTGGCTAGAGCCTCACTCTATATTCTGCAGCCTGCCTTGCGGCAGATTGTTTCATTATCCAGCAGTATCATTAATCTTTTTTATTATCACCTTAAAAATAAACAAACAATGATTTTGTTGTGTTTGACACAAGTAGTGCATTTTAATTTTGTAGGCTTGTATGATAGACTTAGAAAAAGTCTGTAACATTTCAGCTTGAAATATGGACTTACAAACATGAAAATGCTTTCCGACGTGTGGAAATACAGTAGCATTAGTTGTGCATATTAAAGAAAGAGTGTGATTTTTATCTATTCCACACAAAGCTTAGCATTAACTAGAAAATTTGATATCAATTAATTTTAGAAATGACTTGGCATTCATTTTTCTTTCATGCAAGTAGCTTATGCTTCTCTGTGAATCATACTGAAAGCAGGCCTCTAAGAAACCAGAGTAATCCTGAGTCATATGATGGAGTTAATTTCAGTAATAATATTTGAAAATACAGTTGTTTTGGTAATCTATTTCTGTCATTTGTTTCTTTCTTTTGCAAGTTGACAAAATTCAGTTTCCCTCCTTTATTTATTTGTACCTAATAGTTAAAAGTAACAACGGTGGTTGTGATGGCAGGTTAATTCAGAATTTGTACTGGATTTTTAGATGTTATTTCCTTAATTCTAGGGTGTGTGAATAGAGACTGCTGGCAGTCTATTGGAATTTATTTTTCTTGAGTTCAGATGGTTTGAAATTAATCCAATAATGAAGGGAGCACCTCAGAACTCTTTCGGTCATGACTTCAATAATCTTATGGCCACTGAAATGAAGTTTTGTTTCATTATTTGGCATTCAAAGTCAAGGAGACATTAGAGTCTTTGGGACTGTATATTTGATAAGCTGTTGTATGCAAGTAAGAAGAAGCCTTGATTTAAAATATACATGCACAGAATGGTAGTACTCAGAGTTATTCAAGAAACACTACGTACATAAAATATTTGCAATGACTATTACTTAGTTCAGGGAATTTCAGCATTATTTCTTGTTTCACAGACTTAACCTAGATTCATTGAGCACTAGTAGCATGTTGACAAAATTGATAATACCATAAATTATTAAAACTTGAAGGCTACTTATTTAGCAATTTTTGTTCATACCAGATTGGTGTTCTTTCTTCTTCTTTTCCTGTAAGGAAAATATTTATAGATGGTGAGTGTGTGTAATCAATGCAGTTTTAAACTGGCTTTCTTAAAGTCTCTTCCTCTTTTTAGCCATGCTCTGTTATGATTACTAAAGAAAAGAGGTTCTGGAGATTCGATTTCTGTGAGAGCTCCGGGTGAAAGCATCATATTTTCTTGCTCTTCCTTGGATTTCATCCAAAGCCAATTCTGTTTAATCTGCCTGCTGCTGCTCTGGAAGTGACATCTGTTCAAATTTACACTCTTTATCATGGCTGACATGTTGTTTGTGTGTCTGTTTACCCCAAGCCCTAGTTCCAACTGCCTCTTGCAGATAATTTGTGATTTCTTCCTTCAGTCTATCACAGGTTGCTAGGCATTGAATTGCTGCATATGGAGTTTTCCTATTATTTTTTATTTCTTTTCCTCAGTTTTGCAATTATCCTTTGAGGAAAAACAAGAACTCTAGATGTAGAGCATGCTAGGAAATATACAGAAGGAAGGTGGATGAGAAATGAAGGGGTTGCAGGAGGGGGCACGCAGGACAAATGAGCTGAATTTGGAGCTGAAATATCACTGAAATACATAATAAAAAATTCTAGGAAGATTCAAATATATTTCTTTATCGGTGTTTGTTTTTACAGCATCTATCACATTAACACTTCCCACATCCTATGACAGTAAACTCTACCATTGGATTATTCTTTTTTTTTTTTTTTCCTATCTATTCTTATTCTAACTGTATTTGCATGACTGGGATAAATAAAAAAACCATGATTTAATATTCTGCATAGATTATGGTTTAAAAGCTATTTAATTGTAATTTTATTTATTTATTTATTTATTTTTGAAAGAAAGAAGTGCTATTTTTGTTGAAGGGAAATCATCCAAAGTGTAACCATTTTCTATTACATTGTACTCTTGTCCTGGAGTTTCAGTGAACTCGATTTTAATCTAAAAATGGGATCTGAATAATTTCTAAAAATTGGGATATAGGCATGTTAACTCTAAGAGCAACCCTGTTCAGTCAATAAACAAGAGAAGAAACAGTGAACACCATAGTTAGAGTAGGGACACCGTAAGCACCAAGCTGTATGGAGATGCAAACCCACCCAGGTTTGCTTGCTCTTTTTAACGTACGTCGGTATCGATCCCATCCCAGGCACCCCCGATGTGTGCCTGCTGGCTGACTTTCTAACAACTACAAGCTGACACACCTTTGAGCCAAATATGCACAGCTGCACGATCTATCTGTAGATTATGCCTTACTTTTTTTCTATGACAAAAGCCCTGTTGAGAGCGATAGTAAAAATGTACTATATATGTAGGAATCATGTTCTCATCATCGTGTTCTCTTCCTTTCCCGTGCTACTGCTCCACGTGCCTCATGTTTAAGCAGTGAGCGTGCACCTCTGTCACATAGGAAACAGGATATATTTTTCTTTATCACCTCACAGATTTCAGACTTTATAATTTACACAGAAGTTCTGCTTCTTGTCATGGTTGGATTCTTGCTTTTATTTCTGTGTAGCTGCTGCTGCCTGTCAGTGCAAAATGAGAACGTCTTTGAAGATATGTTGATGAAAATCACTGTTGGCCATTGTTTCTGCATGCTTTTTTTTTTTTTTTTTTTTTTTTTCCTCCTGGTTATAAACTCTGCATAGTTATGCCTGTTTGCCAAGAAAGTTCCTGTGTTTTTCTGGCTGGCATCTTCTAAAGTTCTTAAGAGAATAGGAAACCAGAGGAAGGAGGTTGCTGTAATGGGGAGGTGCTCACTGAGGTCTTCTGAATCCTCTGGTTTTTGAAGGATTAGTGGAGTATACTGTGGACAGCTGCAATTTCTGAAAGAAATGAAATACAGGGAAGACAGTATGTTTCCGTAGTCTCCTTAATGTATAACGTGCTTTCCCAAATTCAGATATGCGCTGCAAAACATCATGTGCTAGAGGTCAGAAATTCATCAGGTAATCTAGAAAGTGGATAGTCAAGCTATATAAAAACAACAATCAAAATTCTGTTTGCCTGCAGTCTATAATTTTCTCATTGATATACAAGATTTTTTGTTTGCTTGTTATTGCAAATCTGTGATTGCTGTGCTCATGATAATAAGTTACTTCTCCCCCAAAGCATCGCAGGAGTGAGATAAGATCAGTTTGTTTTTCTTTTCTGTTTTCTTCTGTCCACTCACTGAACATTTTTATCCTCTCTTCATGGTCATGATAGTTTAATTAGTTGCACATGTCATTCCTTGCGAGCTCCACCAAATTTGTGCTACTTAACATTATTTCTGTTGAGTGCTCAGCAGGGGCTGGACGTAAAATACTTGCAAGAGCAGTATACGGGAGCTAATGAATAGTTGATGTTTACACAATATGACTGTTTGATGGATTCTACCTTGCAAAAATGCATTTTCTTTTGTAAGCGGGAAGAACATTATCAAGGCTGAAGTTTTGTTCATCTACTATTGTTGTATCTACGTTTTCAAAATAAGAAAACAATGCACTTCTTGTTATTATAGTGAACTGGAAAATATTCAGCCTTGTTTTTAGCTGTTTTAATATTAGCCAGTGTTTTGTTTTTAGTGGCCTGAATTTACTTCACAAACAAATTGAATAGAGAGAGACACTTTTGACTTTTAAGGAAGAGATTCGTGGTCTGCTTCTGTTAGATACCAGAACCTGTACATCCCAGATCTTCCTCCACTTTCCACCATGAGTGTCCTATATAGCAACTTCTCCTTTTCAGCTATGATGCTGTATTAGTAAAGTTAATTCTGCCTTGGATCAGTAAGTAAATGAGGATTTCCATTCAGAGTAACTCTGAGTCACTGCGAGTAACAGGCAACTAATAATCAGCAAAGCTGTCTAGTGAAATGGGAACATTGAGACTAGATACATTTCTCTTCTGTAGCAGGTTTATTTCTTTTTCTACTAAACTTGCTTTACCATTTAGTTAACAGTATATCTGGGAATAATACTGACTATTCTGTTTTCTGGAAGAAATATGCTTGTTTTAGCATATCCCAATTAAGAGAAATACACAGACATCTAATTTCTCTTATTCAAGAATCTGTTGTCTGAACACTCAACAAAATCCTTTTTTGTTCATATATGGATTTAGTCACTTTCTCTCACGTTTCATGGCAAGGGTTTGGACTATGTCTGCAGGTTAATTCTTAACTATTCTTTTAATATATTATGATTATTTTAAATTTATATACATAGTATTTTCATTATATTTTCTGAAATGAAGTATAACTTACGAAGCCTGTGAGTTGATGAGTTCAAATGCAGTAAAAAGGCCGAATGAAAAAGAGATATCTGTGTAATCATGTTAATTACTGTACTCGTTTTCTCTCCTCCTTCTGCTGTATATATAACAGAGAGACCATGCTAGTCTTTATTAGAGTTATTTGCCTTCTAAGCTGACTTTCAGAGTAGAATGAGTTTATACATATTATTGTACCGCTTTGGATGGATAGATTTTTATCCTGTGTAATTACAGCATATTCATATCAGCATTTCTGTTAGTAATTAAAGGGAAGCTCTTCCTATCAGATCTTCCAGATGAGCTGCTAGTGGGATACAAATAGGAGCTGACATCTTTGATTTTTGCTTTGGCAGTACAGGAAAATAATTTGTCTTGATTGTACGCTTCTATTTGAGAGAAAATTCTGAAAAATATTGCCATCAGCACTGACACGAGGTCAGAGATGGCTTGTAGGAAATGTTGTGAGTTTGCTAAGTAGAAAATTTTATTATCAATATAGCAGAACCGTTTGGCAGAATTTTTAAATAATAATTATCTCAGTCTGAAAAACCACCCGCCAATTATACAGACAATTTACCGCCAGTGGACAAATAAGTATGTTTGAAATAGTTACCTCTTTCAAATTACTGCTTATCTTCTCTTGTTTTACAGGGGTATCTGAGGTACACTGTTCTCACCTCTGGAGAAGGGCAATTCACTGTAGTCCCTTACTGAGGAAGATGTGGCTTTATTGTTCTGTCTTGCAATGCTTGATTCCCCTGATGTTAAAAAATAAGCTGTTAGCATAAAACTAATGCAAATCTCTCACATAAAATCTGCCTTGCTCCTGTCACCAGCACTTGAAAAACAGCAAGTGGTTCCCCTTGGCCTAAAGCAACCCACAGCCATCGTGCCTTTCAAAGGTTTGCTGAGCAGCTGAGGGGGGACGGGCTCAGTTAACTGTTAATGACAAATGCTCCAAGGAAAACCATAAAACTCCTCTCTAAGCTTGCAGAAGAGCTCAGTGTTTGCCTTGCTCTTGGAACGACAGTTTGGTGACGTGGCTTGGTGTATCACAGTGTGTGTTGCTAGACTAATGCTCACTTATTGACATGAAGCCTGACTCTGTGCTTCCAACCAAACCAAATGGCGCTGTGATACCTGGGCCTAGGGCTCTGTCAGCATGGAACCCGCTCAAGCTGATACAGGCTGGTATGCCATTTAGTGCTTAGTTTAATGAGCCAGTTTAGGGCATTTTTTCTATTCCGAAGTCATCATTTTTATTTACCTTTGGTGTTACTAATGGCTCTGAATATTTCTTTTGAAATATTATGGGAGTGAAAACACGGCCTATCAAGTTGGTTGAGAAGTTTACTTTCATGGTTCATTTGCAAGTTCCTGAATTAAGCCAAAGGGCTTAAGACGTGTAGTATTGCTCCTGGCCTGTGGCTGGACAAATGCCACTTGCAGCAAATAGGCATTCTGTAAATACATTCTCCTGTAAATACATGAACAAAAATGTTCTCTTCAGATGACTTTGGGTTCAAAGTTTTGTTGTTGCTACTGTTTTGTGGTGATCTTTTTTGTTGAAATTTAGCTGGATAGATTTCGTATATATTAGATACATGTTAATGCAGAATGTGCAAAACATAATTGCACTCAGTGGCTTATAGCTGAACAAATATATAAAAAAACTGTTCTCCTTTTTTTTCTTTCAAATTACACCATCTATTGCAGAACAGTCTGTAATATAGCATACTGCAACCTTTCTTTCCAAATGCAGATAGAAATGTGATCATTGGTACTTTGGTCATAGAGATACATACCTGGATCTTTCTTATTTTATCAAGGCACAAGAGTTGCCAATAAAAAATATTGCCAGGATGGAATTTAGTTTAAGTATTGAAAGCGATGAGAATTCAGATTGACTCCAGCTAAGTTTTCATTGATTACTTCATTGAAATATTCTCCCCAGGGGTTAACCTCTCTTGTTAACTAGAATGTGACACTTAAAAATGGATTCTCTCACTGCATTGAATTACCTTTTGAATTTTTTTAAGTGTTATGATGAGACTGACTTATTGGATTATTACTATTTTTAATATATATTAGTGCTTTTCTATTAGAAAACATGAGGAATGGTATTGTGCTGTTTCTGGAAGAACTTGAGCTGAACTTGTGTTATGCTCCTGGTTTCATCTATTTTAAGTGACTACAACGATGTAAACTACCTTAGTAAGGCACTATTAGTTTCCACTGTTTCCTTATAGTTTCCACTGTTTCATGTTTTACGGTATGTTTAGCTTTTCAAGATTAAAGGTAGTTCCTTTCATCTTTCTGTCATATCTTCCTAAGTAGAACGGAAATTGGAGCAGGCAGCTTTAATAACTTAACATACAGTAAGGAAGAAATGCACAGGCAGAATATAAAAAAGCAATCTAAAATTCAGCACCTGAAGTGCCTCGAGCTTGAAAATGACTAAGGTATTATAACCTAATGATATCTTTGGAATCACATTTTGGACTAAAAATAAAGGAGGAAATACAACTCAAGATTTTTGATAGAGTGTGTTACTCTTCGGAGGACATTCTGTTGCTTATTCATTACAGTGCAGTCTGCCCAGAAATGAAAGCATGTTTAAATTAGCATTTCTGCATTATTTAGCTTATGATAGTTGAGATCAGTGATTAGAAGTTATAATTTTTCCTGTTACTACAGTGTTCTTCTATCCTCTACTAAAACCCAATAATGAATGTATAAAAAAGAAGAAGAAGAAGAAACCTTTGCCTGGGTAAAATCTGCAGTTTACATCAGTCAGATATGTAGTGACTGAGAGCATTAATTAATAGCTGCCTGATTGATTTGTTTGAGATGTTATGGTCAGGTCTGGTGTTATCAAAGCTGATTGCTTAAGTGAAGTACTCAGGGATTTGGGCAGCTCTTAGAGGATGATCCAGCCTTCTATCTAGAGTTTGTTGGTCTGCATCAGCGGTACATTGTAAGAAAGCAGAAAAAGTGCTTGCAGTGATGGTTGAGCTTACTGAAAAAAAAATCACCTCCCCAGTAGGAGAATAAAAATGTTCTCACATTCATGTTACATTTGTAAGCTGTTCCTCTTTGGAAGGAGGAGGAAAAGAATATCAAATATTTAAGAATTTTTTCACCTTAAAAATGAAACACAGTATTTCAGAAAGACTGCAGTGTTTCCTTTCAGCAGGTTTTAAAAGGATCTTTTTAACTTTTTAAGTTGCATTTTAAATATATATATATATTTTTTAAATAGTATTAGACTACAGAGTATCAGTTTTCAGTTTGTAAATAATAATAATACAAAATTTTATCAAGTGTTTCTTGATCTCACAGAATATGCGACCCATAAAGTTCTCCATTTGGAAAGAATCCTATTTGTTTTTTAATTATTATTTAAACTTTTCACTTATAGAACCAGTTAAATACATGCATCGTTTCAAATTTGCAAGCAGATGAGACAGATCATAATTAGAGCTCCATGGTCTGCTATATGATGCCCTTCAGATAGAATACAGAAAGGACAGTTCTTAGGATTTTGCAGTGGATCATCACACCATCACATTCATGACAGATTTGTTCTTATAAACTGGTACCTGAGTTCTCAACTGTAGCATTGACCACTCCCAGAATCTTAAGGTATGAATAGCCAACTTTCCAGGACTTGTGTATTGAATAAAGTATCTTAGGGAAGAGCACTTTCCTCGAACAAGTAAGCCCTGCTTAACTCAATTTTAAAGCTCTGACTGTAATTAGTTAAGACTGAAAATACATGAAGTTGCATGTAATAATAACTAATTTTGTAATTGATGCACTGATTCTTTAAAATACCGACTGTATCCTGTATCATCAAAGTTCTTCTACAACTTCAACTCTGTTTGCCTAAAAAAGACATTTGATGGAAATGACTCCATTGCTGAATTTCTTACTGCAAATGAAAACTATCAACTCCTTCATATTTAAATTTATGTTTTTATTTATTTTGAAGATTGAAACACTGCTGGAATACATATTATGTTTCTGTCTTCTGAAATGATGTAGTTATAATCCCAAACATTTCAATATAGGACAAAATAATTTACCTTCTTGTGTTTGTTTGACTATTATATATTTTGCACTTCAAAATTTAATTAAGAGTACTTCTGGAATTATTTATGTAGAAATATTTTTGTCAGCTTGCATTTTTTTTAAACCATATTATTTCTGAATATATATTAAATGATTACACTTTACATGAGTCTATCAAGGATATATATCATAGAAATAATCAAAAAGTAATTTAAAACATCATTCATCATCATTCTAAAAGTTACCTCCACGCTATATCATTGAACGCAAATATATATACACTATATCACGAGAAAACAAATAACTGCATGGTTTATTAACATAAGAATTCATAAAATCTAGAATAAAAGGGAAATAAAAGAGTGTAAGCATCTTGCCATACTGGGAGCATTGTTGTAGTCTTGTGGCAGCCAGAGAGCAGGAGGTTGCTCCATGTTTATTGGTCCACTGTCTGGCTGGGACTGGTGCTGAGCAAGGGCTGTGCCCAGCTGGTGGCAGTAGCAAAAAAAAAATCACCATTTATCTCAGTTATTAAAAACTTCTGAAACCCTTGAAAGCAGATCTCTATAGCTAAGTCTGTACAGTGGAGGTTTCCATTCTCAGTCCTACTTTCTTTCTCAACTACAAACTGAAAGTGACTGTTTATAAACTGCTTGTCTATCACTCTTTGTATAGTGACTATCTGTCACTACAGATAATAACACTGAACATCACCGTGGTCAGAGACCTGTCAGGCATCTAATATAAGCTCTTTTCTTAAGAGTGGTTGTTTAATTCCTGTCTTTCTGAATACAAATTTCTGCAGAATGACTCATGCTCCTTTCACATCTCCATTTTCTATCCTTTTGCAAAAAATGGTATGAAGTACCGCAGAATTTCTGGTTTTGTTGCATAAACTTACCAGTCTTACTGTCCAAGTCCAGTCCAGTCTTACTGTGAAAATAATAATAAAAAAAATCTCTAAGCTACTCTAAAAATAATAGAATTATGTATTGTAAATCAAGAGGACAATCTCACATGGCAGCATAAATCTTTACTATGCATTTGTTTCCTCAGCTGTGTTACTGACTTAGCTCCCTTTAGATTTGGTCCAAAGTGTGAAAAGGATGGAGAAAATATTTATTGAACTTCATGTCATGCTAGAGAAATAGCAAGAATGCAAGAACTGCAGTCCCTGCAGTTATGTGTTTGTATATATATAGTGATAATAATGTTGCAAAAAAATGGGTATGAGTTTCAGATGCACGTAGGAGTAAATGAAGAAGAGGGGCAGGAATGTTGCCATATGAAAAGATTTGAATTGAAGTAAGGAAAAAAGTGAAAAACGGACTGAAAAATAACTTGTCCAGGTATTACTGCCATTAGAACCAAATTATTTTTCAAACTTGAAATACTTCAAAAAATATACTTTTTAACGATGATATTAAAAAATGAACTTAAACAAGAACTCTAATACTTTGTTTAACTTTAAAAGTTGAAAGCTTAGAAAGTTTGAAAAATATATTTAGAACTTCATAGGTTAATAAAACATAATTGAGGTTCTTTTCTTTCTTAACTATTGGAGGTATCTAAATTGATTTGAACTATTTATTAATTCACACATTATTTTCTCAGCTAGTTGGATAGTACAGATGTAGTTGTAGATATGATATAAATGACTTGTAAAATGCAGCCCAGGAAGCCAATCCCTGGCCTGCATCAGCAGAGGGATTACCAGTGGGCCAAGGGAGATGATTGTCCCTCTCTCCTCTGCTCTTGTAAAGTCCCATCTGGAGACCTGTGTGCTCCAGCACAAGAATGATATGAAATTATTGGAGTGGGTCTAGAGGAGGGACATGAAGGTGTTCAGAGGACTGGAGCACTTCTGCTATGAGGACAGGCTGAGGGAGTTGAGCTTGTCTGGAGAAGAGAAGGCTCCAAGGAGATCTCATTGTGGCATTCAAGTATATGAAGTAAGCTTATAAACGGAAGGGAGATAGACTTTTTACATGGACAGATAGTGATGGGATGAGGGAAAATGGTTTAAACTAAAGAAGGGGAGATATAGGTTAGATTTGAGGAGGAAATTCTTTACTTAGAGGGCAGTGAGACCTTGGCACTGCTGCCCAGAGCTTTGGGTGCCCTGTCCCTAGAGTTGCACAAGGCAATAAATGGAGCCTTGGGCAGCCTGATCTGGTAGGGGCCAAACCCGGCCACAGCATGGAGTTTGATCTGGATGGTCTTTAATGTCCCTTCTAACCCCAGCCATTCTATGACTCTTTGATACTATGAAAATCACGTTTGCTTTAAGATGCCGGACAAACGCTGGTCTTAAATCATGAAAATTATGTTGACTTTTTCCAGTACCCTAAACCAAAGTTTATTGAGTTTTGAGATTATTACTAATTGTTAACTAATTTCAATTTTGCTTGATTAATTGCCTTTTTCAGTAGATGCTGTTTTTCCCTTTCTTTTTTATTTGGAAATGTATTTTTAATTTGCAATCTTATCAGCCATGTTAAACTGCATTTGTATTATAAGTAATTAATACCTCACATTTTCCTTGATTAATCAATCAAGCCACTTCTCCCACTTGTTTTATATGACACAGTCATTTGCATTAGTTTAAACATCTAATTTCATTAACGGAATGCCATTGTTTCATGCAGTCCTACATAGCACACAATGAAACCAAGACATGGGATGGAAAAACACATCAGTATGTATGGTGCAGAGGAGCTAGGTGAGAGCTTAGGTTCTTTGTAATGGCAATTGCTATCAGACTGTGAGGAGCTCAGAAAAAAACAGTTAATGATAAGTCATTGTTTTCTTTGAGGGCAGTTTCTAAGGGCCTGAGAGTGACTTAAAACTTGTGATTTCCATAGATGTGACTTTACCAAATAGTCACCTACTGGAGTTTGCTGAGTCTGTACTGTGGAATTTCTGATTCGCTTTGAATTTTGTCATATGAGTGTGACTGAGAGTGGTTTTTACATGCTCTGATAAATTTTAGCAGTATTGCATTTATGTCACATTAAACTCAAAGCTAAAATAAAAACTTAAAACTTCTGAGGGAAAATATGTCTAATAAGAAACACTGAAAGGCTTGTTTTTCCAGTGGTGATTTAGTGCTTTGCCTTTTTGCTCATCCATTTCACTCTCTGACAAGCTGCTGTTCTGCAGGAACGCCCTGGGAAGCGTTTGATTGACCACACGGCTCATATTGTCCCTGGATGCAGTAGTATTGCCATCACTTGTCTCTCGTGTCTTGTCCTCAAGACTTTGCAAATCTGCTCCGTCTGATCTCACTAGGCACAAGTTGAGCAGAATATAAGTGAAGCTAAGTGAATGCTAATCCACTCTTTTTTTAAATTTCTTTTAAAATTGTAGCTGTATTCATCGTACTCAACAGTGGCATAGCCTCTGTCCCACAAGATTAATTTTTTATTCTGCTTTCAAGAGTATTCTGCAATTCCACTGCAGATAAATGGAAAATGATTTGAAATCCAGCTTCAAGTTAATGCTCTGCATAAGCTTTGCATTTCTGTCCAATGACTCTGTATCCTATCATTGTTATGAAAGACAACATTATAAATGAAAGCCTTTTTTCAGTTTGTTTTATGTCTGATTGCTTCACACAACAGCTAAGAAGAGAAAAACATTTTGAAAGAAATGTGTTTGTAAAATCACAGAATTTGGCAGAATGACTCAAGGGCAGATGTAGTGCTTGAAACTACTTTTAATTCTCTTTTTAACTGACTAGACATAAATGTGAAAATGTCTCGTTAAAGGAACACACAGCAAATCGTTAGGGGGAAAAAAAAAGCATCACAATCCAGATTCACTTGCTATTCCTTTGGATTTGACTTTGTTTCTTAGGTTCTTGTTTTTCTTTCTTTCCTGTCATGATGAACACAGAAATGAACCAGCTAATTAAAGCTGAATCTGTATGAAGTTTCCAGGAATGTTTTCACACAATCTTTAATATCAGAATTCTCTTAAATAATATTTACCTCAGCAAAAGACTACTTTTTTTTTTTTTTTTCTTAGCAGGATCTTACAGTGAACTAATGTTTGTTTAAGATTGAATGTAATGCTATGCTTCCTAAACTGTTAAAGGCTCAGTTGTGCCAGGACTTGGGCTGATAAGCTCTCAGAAATGTCAGGTTGTTGTTCAGGTTTGTGGTTTTTGGAGATGGGAAGGAATCTAATTTTGACCAGTAAATGCAAAATGGTGTACATGTAAAATTTATTTTGTATCCTTAAGACAGCAACCATTCCAGCAATAGACTTTACTGTCTTGTATAACTAAAAATAAGTGGAAAATGAATTCTTATCCATGCAAAATTTCAAATTCTCAATGAGAAGTCCAAATCTGTCAAAAATTATTCTGGTTCAAAACTTTGGAAATATTGCATTAATTTTGAAAGAGATTGATAAGTAAACTTGGTAAAAGTTACATTGTAGTGCAGAGGAGAGAACTGACATTTTTTCATTCTGATTAAGGGATTATTGTCTAAAAAGTATTGTTAAGGAGTTAGGTGATAGTAGCTAATATGAACCTAATCAGCTGGTTGGGATTCTTAGATATTGGATCTTTGAACAATTAAATAACAATTTCAGCATATCTTTAGATAATATTTTTTAAGATATAGATGATCATTAGCATCTCGGTGTGTACCCTAATGAGTTATGCAACTTACTGATGGTTTTTCCTTTGCCTGACTGCTAATTTTCAAAAAGTAGAAAATTGTATCTCAGGTTTGAAGAAAAAAATGTGATACAGAGGAATAAATTTCAGTCTTCTGTGTGATGGTTTTGTTTTGACTCAGTTTATGGCCTAATCATATGTACGCTGTGCACACAGGCAGACTATCAGAGAACTATTTGGAATACAGAATTATTCATATTTTCCATAATTTAAAGCATAACATTTTTAATTTTGAGGACATGCTTCCTTGTGTAAAATGACTTCATCGACACGTACTTATAAGACACCTTATTATTATATTTGCAATGTTTTTGTACAGGATAAAGCAATTACAGGTTGTTTCTCCCTCATTATGGAGGATAAATAACATTGGCAAGGAAATATTAGCCAGAGGGGACCAAACATGTTTCTTGCAGATCGTCCCATTAGCTTGTTTCCAAAAGATGCTCACCAGAGTGAAATTGCAGCACATGACTAGCTGTGCTGACAAACATCTGTTGTCTTAGCTCCAAAAAGGCTTTGGGGAGTGAGTAAGGACAAACAGTTCTTATTTAATCAGGTTAAATGTAACCTGAGAGACATATATTTTTTTTTGTCATCTGTGGTCTTGTCCCAGTTTCCTGTCACTTCTTAAAATGGCTCATGTCCTTCTAAAATTGCACAGGCTTTTTGTAAAAGAACGATTTCCACCTGCATGGCAGCGATTACGAATGTGGTAACTACTGATTGTCAAACAAACCCAACCAAGCAAACCTGTCTGTGCTCCCCAAAAAGTCCCTGAAGGCAGAGCAGTTCTGTCTCAGAAACAAAGAAATGTACTTCTGGAGGACAATATTGATGTTTAAAACTTGGCTTAAGCTTTACATATACAAACAAGACAAGAAGATTGAATACACGTTTTCTGTGCTTCCAGGTAATCTGCTGTTTACCACTCCTTGAATGTGTTTCAAATAGCTGTCTGAGATGGCAGCACACATTAATTGTGACGTTATGTAGCAACAGAACATAATTAATCTGTTTTGCCAAAATTAAATACATTCTCCTAACTCCATAAGAAATTATGTTTCTAGTCACTGCTGTCTGCAGTGTCTCTGTTACGAAAAAGGCATTAGGATACATCAGATATGTGACTCCTGTATTTTGCCTGTTTCGTACATGCAGCATTCTATGTTTACAGTTACAAAAGTGGCAGGCAGATATTCAAACCTTGTGCAGAAGCTTCCAGACACATTGCTGTGTCTCTGTACAGGGATCAGTTTCACTGCTTTCATTTTTATCAAGGATTTCCTTATATTGCTTTACAGCGCATCACCTTGTAGAAACAAATTTTTGTTTCTCACTTTTTGTCTGGGGGAATCTGCTGGCTTTTTCTATTGTTCCATTTACCAGTAAGTGTCAGAAAACCTATTTGAAAAACAAAGAGAGAGAGAGAGAGAGAGAGAGGAAGTGATTTTCTCTTTGTTCTCAGAATTATTTAAGTGAAAACATTGATGTTATTTTTTTGTTACTTCAGCGTGAAAATGAAATCTGTACATTGCCTCTTTGTGGTGTGTTGGTATGTGTTTGTGTCCAGACACTGGCACCAACTATTCAATGATTTCTGATTGCATAATAAAATACTGACTTGTAACTTTAAATAGATTCAAAGTTATGAAGAGACATCTTTTATGCCTTATCAGGTCCTCTGTGAAGATTTAAATTCCTGGTAATTACTACAAGTATCAATGCATCAATAGTAATGTGAGACAGAAATGAAGATTGCATTGCTTTTCCTCTATTTTTCAGCTTCAGAGAAGACATAGAAAGGGACACCCAAGTATTGGAAGATTAAATAAATAAATAAATAACAAAAAATCAGCACAGACAGAATAGGAGAATGTCAAATGTGCCATACTCAATTCCTGTTATAATTTTTTTTATTTTTCTGGAACTTTGTTAGGTTTTTAAGGCAGCCTTTTAGTTCATATCTTCAGTGCTAGTTTTCAGTAGGTGAACAGGGATCCATTTAGCTTCACTGAAACGTGTTCTAATTTTTAATAATATTTTCAAATTTTTTTTTAAATGGAAAACTCTCAATTTGTGAGGATTAAAATATATTCAATTTTACCAGAAGTTCAAGCAGTGAAAGTCTACTTGAATGAATCATTTTTGTGTTACATTCCTTTAGAATTCTTTCTGATAAGAGTTCTACCAGTTTCATGTATGTGTAAGAAAAGATTGCATCCTGTGGTGTCTTAACTTCTATTATCTATTCCTAAAAGGAAAAGAATCCTCTGGGGAACAATTGTATTATATATATAATATGTATATGTATATATATGTATATAAAATGCATTTTTAATGCAAAACAAGCAAGATTGGTATCATGACATTCAATATAGATCATTCTTTCAAATCGTAGATGCTTTTCTCTAGAAAAAAAAAAATAATATTAAATTCATCCATTTGCTTTTCAGCTTTAAGTACTGATTGTGTGCCACACACTTTGTATTAAGTGGAAATGTAGGAGAAAAGAATCTAAGAAACGTTGAGAAACTGCAAAGGATTTTTTATATTAATTTTTCACTGAAGTGTGACAGTTCCTGTTTCCTGCCTGAAACAACCCAGTCCCTCTCCCCAAGCCTGATAAAGCTGCCAGAGTGCTGTGTATTTTAACAAGAGGCTCTCCTCTAAAATACTTCTTACAAACAGAAGGATGCTGGACAAATGTATGTGTCCTGAATGATCACTGTGACATAGGATGAGGAACTTGCATGGCAGTCCCAGTCCTGCTGCATCGTTCCCTGTTTCTGTCCTATCAACAGATCACATGCTATGAGACAGTGGGAAGTGTTCACATCTGCTCCATTCATTATGCCACCTGGAGCTTGCAATTTTTAATTAATAAGATAGTAACCAAGCACCTATTTAGAAATAAGTTTTTTGTCAGGATTTTAGGTACAGTGGTGTTATCGCACACATTTTTCTCTAAGATTCCACGAACCTGTGTATAGTTTAAGACAACAGCTGTAAGAATCTTCTAGTAGCTGTGTTATAGCGTATTTTTTGCTTTTTTGCCTAGGCTATTCTGATTTGTTGAATTGAATCCAAGTCTTGGAAATACTAACTGGGAAGATAATTTGCAGTAGTTCACTATTGTACAGAAGACTGTTCAGGGAGAAATTTTCATTGTTCTATGTTATCCTTTCTTTATGTTTGCACAAGACGTATCAAGAAAATATATTTTTTTTCTTTACCTCCTTTTTAGATGATTCCTTACTATCATAACATTATTTTCACACATGTATTTCGGTATAATCAAAAAATGTCTTTCATTTTAAAGCCATTTCCCCTAGTCCTGTCATTATCTACTCATGTAAAAAGTTAATTTCTCTCCTGACTATTGTCTCTCTTTAAATATTGGAAGGCTGTAATGAAATCTCCCCAGAGCCTTCTCCTCTCCAGACTGAACAAGCCTAGACCCCTCATTCTGCCTTAATAGAAGAGGAGCTTCAGCCCTCTGATAATCTTTGTGGCTCTCCTCTGGACTTTCTCCAAAAACTCAATGTCTTTTGTTCTAGGGGCTCCAGATCTGAATGCAATACTCCAGATGGGATTGTTAAGTTTTTAATCTACCAGGACAACTAAGTTCTTCTCAGCATGGATGCTCTCAAGGGATTCTTCTCCCAGTCTGTATACATATCTGGGATTACCCCAGCACAAGGACAAAAACTTGCACTTTGCTTTGTTGAACCTCATTAGGTTCACAAGGGCCTACCTTTTCAGTTTAACAAGGCTCCTCTGGATGTCACCCCTTCTTTCTGTTGTATCAACTGCACCACTTCGCTTGGTGTTGTCTGCAGGCTTGCTGAGGGTGCATTCAATCCATAATCTATGTCATCTCTAATATCTAAAGATATTAAAGAGTACCAGTTCCAAGGCAGACCTCCCGGGGACACCGCTCATCACTGGCCTCCACCTGGACATAGAGCCCTTTACCACAGTTCTCTGCCTGTGACTTTCCAACCAATTCCTTATCCACCGAATAGTTCCACCCTTCAAATCCATCTCTCTCCAATTTACAGATAAGGATGTGGTGCAGGATCACGCCAAAGGCCCGCAGAAGTCCAGGTAGATAGTATCAGTTGCCTTCCCTTTGTCCACCAATACCATATCTCCGTCATAGAAGGCCAGTTACAGTGAAAAACTTCTGCCAGTATGCTGGTGAAGCAATTGTGATGGATTTCACATGTTCCAACCGGTTAAAAAATAGCTGCTTTGGACATGATATGCCAAGTGAGAATACTGATATGAAAATCAGACTTTCCTCTTCCTGTTTTCATATCTTGAGGATCATGATTCTGGCTTGAGCACTGCAGAGAATGCGGTTTACAAAATGTGAATTTAGCTTTGAATCTTATTTCCCTACTACACATGGCAGTTTCTACAGAGAGAAGAAAGTGAAAGAATTGGCATAAAACCCCAAGGTTGAAAAAAGAAGGCATATATTTTTTTTTTACCCTGGTTAGGCCAGTTATGAGGCCAGTTTTCAAGCAACTGTATTCAGAAGTAATATTTTTGGGAAGTAAGCAGACTTTGTTGACTAGGGATTTGATGTGTTTTAGAAGATTCAGGAGTTCTAGGAATAACTAACTTTTTTTGTGGTTGTAAGTAAGCTCCAATGAAAAAAATTCTGACATAAGCAAAATTTTAGCATTCCCCTCTGCTCTGAATTTCTTCATGTTTGTCAAGCTGCCCATACTAAATAAGATAACTGTTACCTTTGAAGTCAGTGAGAAACTAAAGTAATGGGCTTGAAAAGGTGTATTAAGATGCTTCATTCTTCCTAAGATGGGTATGCTTAGTCAAGATTCTTCCTTTTATATACTGTCCCTGGGGGCTTTTATTTTGCTGTTTTGTTGTTGTTGTTTGTTTTGTTTTGTTTTTATAGTTTTGGTTTCTTTGTTTTATTCTTATTTTTTTTAAAGAGACGGGACAGAACTGGTTAGAAAGCCCAGGTGATAAATTTTTGAGCAAGGGAGCTGTTAAGCTGATGCAGTATTCTCAGAAAGGGAACAAAACAACTCAGCAACTCAGATCTGGCTCAGTGTGGTTCTCTCCTTGTGAATAATGCATTGCTCCATCAAGAAAGTTGCTTCCTCTCAGTTTGTAGTTACATGGCAGATCTGTATTACCTACAATTGGAGAGATGTCCAAGGAACACAGGAGTGGAAGAGAAATATTTTTTCTTCTCCCCACATAGTAGCATGTAGCCCTGGGGAATATTCGATCTGATCCAGCATCAAAAATCTTTTATTTTATTTGACTGGATTACAGACTGTATCTTGCAGCTCTGAATGTTCTGCAACGTGTTTGTTTAGATATGTCTTTAAGCCAAGATACAAGAAAAGTAAGCGCTTTATTTAGAAGAAAACATGCTTAGAAGTAAACTGGTTTTAACAGCTACTATTAGTTATATGTATTGCCATTATTGTCATGAAAATTATCAAGTTATGTTGAAATCTTCTCAGCTTAATGTAGGATATACTGCTGTAGTTATCTATCATGAACTATTCCAGTGGTCAGGTCTGTGATGTAGAATCTTCCTGTGGGAGAAGAGGGATTAGAAGGCAGTTTCATTACTGACTCCACATGCGAGGTTAAAAAAACCATAGCTATTCGGAAGTGCTTCCAAGTCTTCCAGTGTAGATGTAGATAAAGAAGGCAAAAAGGAGTCATTCAAAAACAAAGCCATATGTTTTCAAAGTTAAGGTAATAGATTTGGAAAGACTACTTACATTTAGGGCAGATATGATGTCAAGCATTTTGAACAATGTGTAATTATAATGGGATTGTCACAAAAAAACTCCTAAGAAATCGAAAAAGACTGGATTTTCAACTCATTGAAATTCAAATAGACCACTTGTCAGCAGAAAAGATCAGCCTGACATTGTACAGAAGTGAGAATTGTCCTTGAAATTGTAACATACATATGTTCTTCTCTACCCAGATGATAGATTAATTAATCATGGCAAACCAAATGGATATTGCAAAATTTTCGAACAGGACAAAAAATCCAATGTAAGTATCAGTAAAATTTTTAGTACTAACATTAAAGGAGTCTGGTATATGTTGTTAGGCAGTAAGTAAAAGAGGTTTTATTGTTATCGTCCTTTCACCAGCTTTGGATCAGTGCAAAAGTAGGGACTTAGGGCAACTAGTCTTCCCAGTCTGCAGACATTTATTGCACTCAGAGACACTTTATTAAGTACCTTAGGATGGGAAGTACATAAAGTCTGATTATTATATTTAGAAACCTCCTTTCCTTTCCCCTTTCCCCTTTCCCCTTTCCCCTTTCCCCTTTCCCCTTTCCCCTTCCTCCCCCTTTCCCTTCCCTCCCCCTTTCCCT
>JAOWBP010004006.1:13859752-13878609 GCA_028571105.1 Tragopan temminckii
GGAACCTGCTTTGGCAGGGGGGTTGGACTCGATGATCTCTGAGGTCCCTTCCAACCCCTACAGTTCTGTGATTCTGTTACATGTTGTTGTGTGGGACAGAATGGCATCTGATATGTGTATGAAGCAAAGGGATGTCACTGAATTCCTCGATGGGGAAAAAACTGCACTTGCTGACATTTGTCAGTGCTTGCTGAATGTTGATGGAGACCAACCAGTGGATGCGAGCAGTGAGACGATGGATGGTGTGTTTCAGCTGTGGTGATGGTGACTGTGTGGTACCTCTGCTGGTGCAGATTTGACAAGTGCAGTGTGCAGGCTCTTCTTCATCGCTGGCAAAAATGTATGGCTAATGGTGGTGGCTATGGTGAGCAATAGTGTTATAGTGTTATGTAGCTGAGAATATGCTCTATCAAACTGTGTTTATTGTGCTCTTTGTATCTGTTGTAGTTTCTATGGAAATAAATTGGAGGCATTACTTTTGGTGTGACCTACATATGTTGGTATGTGCGTGAAGTGTATGCTGGCCTCTGTGCGATGCAGATGAGATGCATCTTGTATTTATGATCTCCTGTGTGTGTCTGTGCATCTTCCTAGCTTTCCCTACAGTTTCAACTAATGAAGTGAGTTGCAGAGTTTAGAGTGAGAGGCTTTGGTTAAGTCCTTTGTGGACTCCATCCTATGTTCTTCACAATGCCTGGTGTAAATGAAGGATCCCAGACCTTGGGATCCCAGTTTTTATTGTCTAGGACATAACTGTCAATCCATCACTGTCCGAGGAATGCTCCTGTGCAAGGATTAGCAGGATTATTGTGTGAGTGCAGTGACTGTTCAAAACATTGCTATCAAAGACATGAGGATTGAGTTAGAGATGTTCTTTGACACACCAAAAGCAAAACTGAGGTTTTCAGTACTTCACTGTTTGGTTCCAAAGGAAAGCATTTGGGGCTCAATACAGTTAAGACAAAAGCTTAGTTGTTTTCTAATGAAAATTAGAAGTTCTTTTAAATAAATTTTTATTTGCTTGTAATCATTGAAATAGTGCCGTATTGCTTGTGTTATCCTCATTCTAAGAAATTTATTGAGCTCTTGATGAAATGCTAGATTTTTAGTGAAATCTATATTTTTAGACAGCTTTTAGGCAGAAATGCTATGAAGAAAAAGAGATAAGCTATCCTTTCTGCCCACACAGAAATTGAAAACATGGAAATGAGTACTGTGTTTCAACAAATGACACTCTCTGGACTCTCTGATTCCTCCTGAAATGAACAAGACTGTTCATAGTTCTTTGCACTCGTGGCTGCATTAGACCTTCAGATGGTTACCCACATCCGATTTTTCCATTAAACTTTTTATTGAGGGGTGGAGGAAGAGAAAATGAACAAAACTGATATATAAGAAATTGAAATATACAAATATTTTAGAATCTCTGTAATGGTACAGCGTGCACACTTCTTAAAGGATAATTCAGAGAGAAAAGAAATGAGATTGCTAGGCTATGTTGATAGGTGCTCCAGTGCCCACAGTTGTCCTGTTCATCATAATCCCTCAAAGGAAATTTGCCCTTATAACAACTATTGGCTCATGTATTATTCTGTGTAATATAAAGAGACTTCATCTATCCTCTACATTCAAACCCAGCATGCAGTCTCTCTGTTCTGAAGTGTCTGGCTTACTCTGAGCCTGTTTACAGTGCATCTGACATTTTGAACTGCAGAAAGTGACAAACTGACAGTGCCTCTGATTATAAAATCAGTTCATCCACTGATATTAGGAAAGAGTAAGATGATGCATGAAATAGATTTTAAATAGATCATACTGCACTCTGAAGTATGCACATTTCAAATATTTTAAGAAGAAAGGGTGTATAGTGTGTGACTTCAGTTTATTTTGTTTTCGTTTTGTTTGAAGACTGTGATGTATTATTATTTGTTCCTGAATTATACAGTAGGCACTGAAACATGAGTCCTTTCCCTTAGCATTTGTAAGTACAGAAAGCAAACTACTGCTCAGAAAGTTAATGCAATGGCAGATTTTCAGTTCACCATCTGCAGTAAGGACTAAGAGAGCTCAGCTTCCATGTAAGTGCTGGAGTAGCAGCTAGACTTTGGAGAGTGCCAGCAGCACCTCCCGTTATAACACCGGTTGCCAAATTGTCAGGAGTTCAACATATGCCGCTCAAAATGTTTTGAAAATCTAGAGAACATATTCTAACTAATCAAATTGTTACTGTATTAATTACAGACGTTGTGAAAGACATTCTTTGCCACCCTTGATGGGAAATATATATAAACTATAGAACAAAATAGGAAAATATTTTTGTAACACAACTTACATTAATTTGTCATGTAGGTTGAAGTTAGAAATGCCATGCTATATCCAGTCTCCATATATTTCTTTCCAGAATATTTCGAAGCTGTTGAGTAGCATTTCAAGTCTTTTACCTCACATGCAAAGAGCTTCTATAGTGAATGTTTAATATGCCAGTACATAATCGTAGCACAATAAAAATGTTCAAGTACCATTAAGGATCTGGCTAAAATCCATACAACAGGGAACTTTCAGGCTAGCCTGACCAACTTTAACTGTTTCAAGCCAAAGCTGTAATTGCAGCTCACCACAATTTCCCTTTGTGTTGTGGCACCATTTACAACCAGGCTTTGTGGTGACAGAATGTGCACTAAACAGAGTGTGGTAGGTTCATATAATAGCCCAGTTACTGTATTTTAGATGCAGTTGTGATTGCTCAGATACAGCCTGCCTCGTGTGTCTAAACCACAACAATCCATTGGTGTTTAAATTATTGAAAAACCGAATCTTTTGTAGAGGCTTTTGTCATCACATCTTGATTACTTTGCCTTCATTTTGTCTGACTGATAAATAAGATTCCTCCACATTTCTCTGTTCAGAATTATGTCTCAATTTTTTTTTTTTTTTGTTTAGAATTTTAGCTGAGCCACTGGAAGTGTTTGGGCACATACATTTTAGGATCTAAGAGCTGGTTTGTTTGTTCATTTTCTTTTCTTCTGATTTTCTTGGTTATTAAATTTAAGCGCGTATGTATGTATATGTGGGTGTGTATGCATATGCATAGAAACCTATAAACTGAAGCGTGCTGCTTTGTTGGTTTTGAGGGCATCATGTTTTTCTTAAGTAGTTTTCAGGAGTGACCTCGTAGATAGCTTGAGAAAATTTCTCTCTGCTCGCGGGCAAAACCTGTTAAGAATGTTTAAAAAGAAGTAAATAGTCTTGCTTTGGATGAGGTGAAAGTAAACTGAACCCAGCATTTTATTTTGGACAATGAAATGTACTGGCCAACAATAGTGCACCATTCAAATGAAAACAACCCAGCTTTGATTATAAAATATCATATGGTCAAGCTGTGCCACACATTGGTGGCATTGGTTTATTTGATTCTAGCTTGTATGGAAAGGATAAATGATAAAAGACTTGTTTACAAGTCTTACCAGGCTCTAGCTAATGTTTCTCACCAAGGAATGGCAAATTGGCTCTCAGCTGTGATTAGATATTGTTAAGGTTACTTTTCTTTCCTGCAAAAATTAAAAACAAATACTTTTCTCTTTCAGCACTGCTTAAAAAAATCCAGAAATTAACAGATACGATAATTCTTCATGTACTTTTACATTCTCCTCAAATCTGTTGCCAGGAGATTTATAAACTTCTGATTGTGCCTAAATTTCTTATGCCCAAGGGTTATTTCCACAAAGCTGGAAGATGTTACACTTTTGTTAGCCTGTCTTTTTCTTTACCTCTGATCAGCGCATGGCGCATTGAAATCCTAGTATATGTCTAGTAATGGAATGCAACATTTGCAACAGTAATTTTAATGAGTATGGAATTGGAAAACTACTCAAAACAAAAAGGAACTTAATGAAGATGTAGATTTTGGCTGTAAAAATTTTTCTGTAATGGCATATTGCCCTTAACTAATCTAATGCCATGAACATAAAGTTCTTAATTCAGTGTAAAACCTGAACCTGAAAATCTTAAAATGGGCCTTTTTTGAGTTTTCTGTGACTACAGTGTCCTAAAAGAAAATCTTCTGTAATTTGAGGTTATAATCAAAGCTAACAAAGTTTGTATACTGCTTTGCCACTTTCGATTTAAATGCAAGAGTTACCAAACTTGTTTTGCACGTATTACAAAGGAAAGCTTTTTATTACCATCAGTTTATGGTTAAATTTTTGAAGAACTATGTCTTCAAAGTTCCTTCTCTCTTTTGTATGTTGCAGGAGAGTATGTATATTTGTGTAGTCTGAGTGTTAGACAACTTATTAACTCCATTTTAATTTATAGTATATGTAGTAAACCTAATTAGAGTTGGTTTTTACTTAACACCGCAAGGAAGCATATGCTAGATGTTTTGGGAAAATGCTCTTCAGGATCCACATACACGGATCTCACGTGTCCAGCAGCATCTACTACTAAAAACCTAAGAATTTGTGTATTCGTACAGGTAGGGGACTGAGAACCTGTGTTGATCATTTAATTTCACATGTCAGACCTATCTTCAATTAGAATGTCTGTGTTCTTTTCACATTTGAGCACTTTACTTAGCTTTATTGTATTTTGTCTTTAAAAACGAATCCAGCTCTGTGCTGTTGCACACAGCCTTCCCCTATGACCCTGGGCACGTCTGTGAACTCAGAAATCAGAATGAAGTAAATGAACATTACAGATTAGTACTTCACTCACATAAAACTAAGTTTGGGAAAAAAACATTAATTGAAGACATCACAGTGGGTTTGATTAAAGTGAACATTCTTTGAGCTTTATAGTCACTGAATCTCACATATGGAAATTACAGTTGGTCTTAATCTGCTTTCAGAAGACTGATGCAAATATTAAAAAGTAATGAACTAACAAGATTGTTTGTTAATGCCACATAAAAGTGCTAATTATACTTCATTTCCTGCCTGCAGCTAAGCCCAAGAGACATTGCCTAAGAAATTGTTAAATAAGTTGCTTCACTTGAAATGTGAATAGATCTGCAGTACTTGATGGATTTACATTTAAGGAGTTGTGCGCCACATATTGCCTTTGAAAGTGTGGCAAACAAAGGAGCTCTTGGATGAAACTTGTTCACACAAAGTATATTATTAAAGTATATGATACCTACTTATGAAGGGCTTCATTCTTAATTACAACTTCCATGCAATTTTAATATGTAGTATAGTATAATACTACAATTATATGTTAATAGTTATATTAGGGCTTCTAATTTCTTAACAGCATAATGACGGTATGTTCTTCCTCCATACAGTATACCTGAAGATTTATTTGCTTATGTCAAACTGCCTATGAATATTTCTGAAGTGTTTTACTTTTCATCTCTACTGACACCTGTGTAGTGTGTCTTAGGGACAGGTACGACATGAAAGAATCTGCAGAAATGTCTCGATGATAATTGAAGTCCTGGGGAAAAAAATAAGTCTCATATTTCTATCTTCTTACTACAAATCTATCATCTTTAAAAATGCTATTGAACTTGGTCTGTATTCTAAAACACGAATGCTAAATAACATTTATGTTAATTGTCTGAAAATAGAAAATATATGCAGTTGAAAAATTCATATTAATAGTTAGACCTTAAATCTGTAATAATTTAAAAGTTTTCCTCAAAGATGCAACATAAGCTAAATATTATTGTCTATACATTCTTTTCTACTCCAAATAAAAGACTGCTGTGATGAGGAGGTGTAAGTAAATTTTGCTGTATGGAATGTTGTAAAATGACTCATTTTCTGTGATTTTGTTTTATTTTTTTGACTAAACGAAGGAGGAAGACCTCTTTCATATTGATGATAGAAAGTAACAGAGAACCCAGGATTATACATAAATGCTTGAGAACTGGGACACATGCCTTTCTGATTCTGCCTTTCTTTAGAAGCTCCAGATGTGAAGTTGATGTGAATTATGCCAAGCGTTTCCCACACATGTTTTTGGAGAGTGGGAAGCCTGAGTATCCTGGAAGAACTGAAAACTGAAAGCCTTTGAAACCTGCCCCAGTTCAAACCTTATGTGTGGGCAGGAAGAACATACCTGTAGAAAACATGTGTTGTGCAGTTGCTGCAATTCATGGTTTTCAGGTAATCTCAGGCTACATTCCTTGCTAAGATGGTTTGCTACCGAGTTATTCAGGAATTACTGTAGTGAGTTGGAAGCAGAACGTTGCAGGTTCTGCTCAACTTCTGGGTAAGGTTCTTACTGAGACTTCTACTGGGTGTTCTGGTGGTTAGGTTAAGGGATGCCAGTGACTTGGGACACATTCTTTTGCATCTAGCAATGCCAACTACAGTGCAAGCATAATGAAGAAAACTCTCAGGAAATAAAACACTAATGCTGTTATGAAACGACAAAAATACTTTCTTTGCGCTCTGCATAATAATGCAGGTGTTTAATGCATTATGTGGAAATGTTAGAACTTTATTAATAAGACAAACATTAATATAGCAACATTTGCGAAAGTGAAAGAAGTTTGTGTTTGATTGTAGAGAATGCAGTATACACTATGAAAAAGGAGGGAATGAGGCTAGCACCAGGAAATCATTTTTATCATGTATTTTGTATACATGCGTTATGTTCTATTGATGATCTGTTAAAAAATGCCCACTATATAAACATATTTGGGTTTAAATAATAATTTATGCCAAGAGTTAACCATCATATTGCATAAATGACCTATTACTAATAGAAGTTTCTTCTGTAAGGAATAATCAGCGCTCAGGCTGTGACATTATGCATTGTCTTCAGCTCATTTATGATGGTATGAGCTCCTGATTAGCTATTGACTGAATATAAAAACCCAAAATATACGGCCTTTTTTACATAGTAGAAGCGTTAATGCATACGATGCAAAGAGCAATAAAATACATTTATTGGCTGCTTAATGAAGATTGCATTGAATAAAAACAGGTATATCCCTCCTTGAATTGTTATAATACAGAATGCCAAGAATGTGGAAAAGGAGAAACAAAATGTTCTCAGATAACCAAAAAGGAAAAGAAAATAGTGCAGTTGCTTATTCTAAACTCATCAGCATCTGTTATGGCAAAGTGTTTGAAGCAGAGATTAAATCTTCCATGACTCTGTTGCTCTAACAAAGCTATTTTCAGTGATAACGTCCAATAGCTCTTTTCAGTTATCACTACATACATCATAAAACCAAATCTTAATGTGAGTCAGGCAGAGAAATTCCGACTTAACAGAATTTGTTTACTTCAAGTTTTTTTATTTATATTTTCCATTTAGAATGCTATACTGTGCTAATAAATATAGGAATTTGGGGAGTTTTACAATAACCTGATTTCTATAAAATCCCTATTAGCTTAAGAAATTATTTAACTGTAGAATCTTCTGCATCCCGCAGTCAGTAGCACAAAAGTGTAAAATATCAAATGTTAAGCCAAAGTCACATAAAGGATAGGGCTACATTTCCTTGTTTTTGTTTTTGGTGTTTTTTTTTTTCATTTGTTTCACTTTTAAGGAAATTTAAAACAAACCTGCTTTTAAATTGTGAGTATGCAATAGTAAAATAGAATAGTGATAAGAATGAATTTTTCACTTCTACACTCTCATTCTTTTCGTTTGCCATTAGCATCATTATCTTTGTTATAGTAGGAATGTTTTTATATTGTACTCAAGAGTCTAGTCTTATTGTGCAGTAAACACTGTCTAAGAAATCATTTGAGGATACTTGCTGATCATGAAATAATTGTGTGTAAGCCACTTCGGCTTTCCTACTTGAGAATCTTTTTATTGCAAACAGTATGTTATTCAAAATATTTTTTTTATGTTGTATTGCAGGCAGCAGTTCTCAGTGACACTCATCCTTATTACATGACAATGCAGTGGTTACAGAATTTCCTCTAACTGTATCTGTAACGTGGGCATAAATTGACAGACACGATGTAAGACAAATAGGCTGCTTAATGAGGTAATTGACCCGTGACTTTTGCTAAAGAGCTAAGGATTTCAATCTTATTTCAAACTTATTTACTTTGGTTTTATTCCAGCTGCAATCTTTACCAGAATACTGACATAATTTTAATACCAACTACAGTTTGGAAAGGATTATAAACTTTGAATAGATTTATACATCTAAATTTTAACCTTTTCAATATTGTGCCTGTTCTACCTCTTCTTCCCAGGTTAGTGGTGCTGTTAATAGAAGAGAATAGGAATGGCTAATGAATCAAAGTATGGGACACTGAAAAGGTCAAAGTAGTACACTTTACTATTATCTTCCACAGAATATATGAGCCATTAAAATTCTGATGCTGCAGTCTTGTGACAAAGAATATAATGAGAAGTATAAATAATAAACAGCACAACATGAATCTCTTCCTGTGATAATGACTGTAACAAGCATAAGAGAGAGAAAACCCTTAACTCATTCCCACTATACTAATAAGAACTCTACTTGGATGTGTGTTTCCTAACTGTCTGTAATTCTAGAAAAGAAAAGGGGGAAAAAAAGGAATTTTGGACTATAACAGAATTCAGCAAGGGAGCTGGAGATTTAAAATTGCTAGTTTTGCTGGATATTTTTTCTAGGATATAATATCCTTCTTGCAAGAGAGATATTTGTGAATAAATGTGAATAAATATTATGGATAACATGGATAAAAATAAGACTGTGAGAAGGATTGTAGACTTGAAATAACATAACTACTAGCCCTTTATAAAACCTTCTGCAGACTCAGATAGTTAGAAAGATGTTATTGAGGCAGCGTTTAAAAACAGTAAGTCATTAAATCTGCAGGTTTTGAAACTGCAGGTTGTAAAGAAAAGATTATTTTTGATCTTCATAATGATTCCCAACTCATTTGCTGTGAGGTCTGAAAATACAGGAGGTGTTCATCATGCTCAGCCATTCTATGGTTCTCTGAAATACTTTTTATATGCTTACATGCCTAAGAGATTTAAAATACATTTGCATACTTAAATACTGAGTGGTAAAGTCATGGTAGTTCTGACCTAGTATTTGAAGATGAAAACTCAGAAGCCTCTTTTCTTTTAAAGATCTTAGCAGTTTACAAGTTGAGGATCAAGAGATGCAAATCAACTTTATACTACTGATACTTCCCTCATATCTCAAACTGCATTTTAATCTACCTGAGACCACGCTTACCTTTCTGTAAAGAGATTAAAACCCTATTTTTCTCACAGTTCTACCACAGAATCCAATAAACTCAAAACTACACTAATCTATGACTATTCTATTTACATCTTTGATGCTTTTTCAGTTTGATTTTATATATTGGATTTTCCTTACAGCCTTTATTTAGTATTCAAAGAATTGCTGAGATCTCTTGCTATTCTTTTCTAGAATTTTTGAAAACTTTCTCTTTTTTTTTTTTTCTTCAGATTTTTGATGTCCTTATTGTGATCTCCCTTTTTAAATGAAATTTAATGACATTTCAGTCTACCTCCTGAAAGGAGTTCAGCATCGTGTTGGACTCATATTTCCATCTCAGTCCAAAAGCAATCAAAATCTTCCCATTTGGGTGGTGGGGGATCTTGCTCACTTGGATGTGGGAAAAGAGCAGAATGTGAGTAGTTTGGTGTAATTTTAAAATCCTGGTAAAGGCAGAGAAATACAGACAAGCAGATATCAGAATATCTGACTTTGTGAGGGCTGGATAGGTAGCTGAAATTGAGAAGTTGACAGTAAAATAGCTGAAAATTGAGTCTGTTATGATTATTTATGGCCTCCTCAAACATTGTTTCATTGCTTTTGAACTATTTTGAGGTTTGCTTTGATATTCCAGCTTGGAATCTTACATGTGTATGTTTATTCCTTCTTAACAATAGGGAAGTAATTAAACATTTGCATTATTGACAAAACAATGTATTTTTCTTGAATTTCTTTGTATTTTTCTTTGAATTTTCTTTATGTCCCTTTTGTGTTGAGGGACATGGTTTAGTGAGTACTATTGGTGATAGGTGGATGGTTGGACTGGATGATCTTGAGGGTCTTTTCCAACCTTTGTGATTCTGTGATATGGCACCAAAAGAAAAGTGCTCCTTAAAAATTTTTACTTTATATAAGGTGGATCCCAGAGTCATTTTTGTATTATTGTTTTTTAAAGTCTTAAATATTACTCTTCCCAAAAATCAGTTTGAAAAATAAAAGATCCACTCACAGACGTGGCTCAAGGCCAAGTGACCGCGTGCTTTGAGACAGCGCATGTGCTGCTCTTTGTCAGTGTTGTTAAGAAATGACAAGTTTGGAATTTTCTAATTAGTAAGGAATAGATACATTGAAAAAGCTGAAATGGCCATGTTAGTCACACTGGGAACGTGACCGAATGAAAGGCTGCTGCTGTCAGTCAGCATTCTCCTGTGTTTGCAAGACACCTTTCTGTAATTAGGCCAAGAAGGTCAAAGAAGAGAAAGGCTGAGTTCTGTTATACTGAGCTGGCTGAGGCAAGGATAAGAAGTTTCTAGTTAAATCAATAGCAACTACTTCAGCAGCTAAATAGCTCGAGGCATTGCTTTAATTTGCTAATTGTGTTTGTTAGCTGCTGCTTCCTTGCTCTTACTGTGATATCCGAGGTTTGGTGTGAACTGAAGGGGCGCAGGCTGATGAGACCAAGCATGTGAAGGTTTAGAGAACTCTTAATACATAAAGTGCCCATTGTTACGTATCTGTTGTGTAAAGTAGGTGCAAAAGATCACAGAGAGTGGTAACTGCTATATCGACATATTACGTAGAGAAACTTCCAAGAGAAGGAGAAAAGTGAAGTCATTTTCATGAGAACATGGAGCGGTAGGGTTGGAATGATGTCCTACCACACCATAAGGAATGCCGGTGCTCACAGTAATGAGGATTTTGTTTTCAAGCATTTATGCAGGACTTTTTCAGGCATCTTAAATGAATACAGGTCATGTAAAAGAGAATATTGCAGTTCTGACTAGCATGAAAATCCTGGATAGAATTTTACTTCAAAATAAAGAGAACAATGTTACAGCGAAAATTAATTGAAGAAAAAATGCTTGCTGAGATTTAGCTTTTCATTGTTCACTGCAGTGAGTGCAAGGCAATCTTGTCAAGGTGTGTTTTTCTGTCTGAAGAGTTATGACAACATTTCTGATGTATAATACTCAACCCTCAGCAACTAAAGAGCAACTGGAGGGCTTTTTTTATTTTTTAAGTCTCAAGTCCTGTGTAACTGGATGCTGTCATTTTTCTTAGTAGAGAATCTAAGAAAACAGTAAAATGCAACACCCAGACATGTGAACTGCTTCATTTCCTTCCATTTGGTGACTGCAGTGTATAGCAATGAGTGTAATGTCCTGCCACACAGGCAGGAGGTGGAAGTGTTTGTCTCCTTTTCTGAAGCAGTCCCCCTTTTGTGACCTCAAATTGTAATCAAGGTTTTATCTTTCAAGAACTGACTTTGATATGGACTTTCGCAAAAGGAAAAAACTGTGCAGACGATCAGTTAAGTGAATAGGGAATCACAGTGGTTGCTTTTGAGAATGTTTATGTGATTGACCGAGTGATTTTAATACATTAAACAATTTCAGTAGTATTTTTTCCTGATGTACTCTAATAAACAACTCGCGAGATGAAGCTTAATAAACTGCCTATAATTCAAGATGCAAGAAAATATGCTGATGAGACCCAAAATTAAAATGATGGAAGTCCACCCCAAAGGAGCAGTTCTAATTCTTTGTTAAAGTGCGCTGTATTATTATGTCTCTGTCACTTGCCTTTGGTAAAATCACTAATGACAAAAGGCTTCTATCCTTATTTATGATGGATAATAGAGCATGTCATGCTGCCCCTCCATGTGTGTTTATCTTGTCAAATTGATTCCTTTATATTTTTTTCATATGAAGAACTGATGAAAACAGATTTATTAGATGTGTTTTTAGCTGTACAACCCAGGTATGTTTTCCTGGGTTCTGAAGTGACAACATAGGTCCAGTGTCAGCTGAAGAGAGCTGTTTTGTTTTCAAATTGTTTGCCATTTTATGGAAATAGATTATTCTTATCTTTGTGCATTTTATTTATTTATGCAAGAAAACAAAGCATTCAGTACAAATCTGCATGTAAAATTTAAATTGCTGTGAAAGAGACATAAACCAGCAAACCAGAAGCAGTTTAGAGATGATTTACTCAAGTGGTCCAAATTTTGAAACACTGTTTGAAGATGGTAAATATGCACATGCAAAACCCAGCATTTGCATCAGCATTTTGAAATTGATTAATTACATGCCTGACTGCCAACGGAAAAGCATGACAACCCTCTTTAATGGCAGAATTTTTCTGTGCGTGGCTGGAACTAAGGGTTGCAGATACTTGGAATTTACAAATTGACAGGTCTATTTGAAATAAAAGACCATTGCCCTGTGTAAATTCATATTAATGAGTTAAAAATGTAGTGACAGATTTAATTGTTTTTCACCTTGCTACAGTCATCTCTAGCCCGTTTTCTAAGTGTTTTTTAATTTGGAGGAATGGAGATTCATCAGATCTTATTTAAAGAAATTAGATAAGAATTAGCACTTCGACTCTGACTTCAAGGCCTTTGATGAGGGACATTATGTTCTTCTGAAGGAACAATAATTTTCCTTTATATTTCACAAATACCTCTTGCCAACTAGTGCTCTGCACTTTACTATGTTATTCAAAGTTAATAAATAAATTACAGCATAATAGAGACATAAAAATGGTCTTGCTCTTAGCATTGAAACCAATTAAAGCAAATAAGTGAAATGCAAGATGGATTCCAATGAGCTGAGAGCCATTCTTTAGTTACTAAATCAACAAAATGATCTGTGTTCTGCACTCTCGAGATGAGACTTCCAGAGAAAAGCTGGTCAGAATTGTAAGAAAAAACCTTAAAGATGACACTTTCATCCCTTGCAAACAGAAAGGTTTAGAAGTGCTTATGCAAAATCAACCCATTGTTCAGCAAAAAAAGATCACAGAAAGGATGAATAAGCAGCATGTCCCTGAAGATGCTTCGGTAGGCAGAGGTACTGTAAAAGTAATTTTCTTTTATTTCAGTCATGCCTTTCCCAGTTGATTCCATTTTTGCTTACTCCCTATCAGTTTGGGCCAGGGACTGTCCCATAGGAACTTACCAGTTAGATGTCATTCAGCCTGCAAGGTCTGAATACAAGCAAATCTAGAGATAGATATTTGTAAAGAGCCAAATAGAATTAGGAGTTAAAAATGTTCTGTTTTCCCACAAATCTTTCAGAACATGTACCTATACTTGTATGTTTGAATGAATACACTGTGCTAGTCTGGTCATCTCAACTATTGACTGACATTTAAATCAGGTTGTTCTTGTATCCTCAGTAACGATGCACAAACATTAATTTATCCCCAGATGAGGAAGTTTTTTTGTTTTTTTGTTTTTTAACCCATATAGTTAGTAAAAGCTAAGAAGAATTGACTGTTACAAATGTTAACAAGCAATGTGCAAAGACAGAAGATTTGGCATGGCTAGAATTTCGTTTGCCTCCTGCAGCTACCAGGTTGGTTGTGATTCTTGTCTGGCGTCCTTGTGCAAAGTGTCTTAGGTGTTCAGAAGTTCTAGGAGCGAATTGATTTTGCCCTTTCAGCCACATCTTTATCTTTTTGCTCTCCTCCCTCATCCAGCGCTGTGATTTGCTTATAGCAGAGATCCTTAAAGTTGAGGCAATTCAGCTCAGAAATACGTAAGTTATCTAATGTAGTTACTTCTTAAAACAGATGGGATTAAACACATAAGAAGCCAAGGGGGCCTGCCACTTAGTGGCATAGTAACTATAAAATAATTCTCATGACTGTGGTGTTTCCTATGTATGTATTGAATCAAACACTGTATCTGCATCAGTTAGATACTACAGCTATTACCATCATAGATCATGTGGAACCTGAAGATGTTGAGGATTTAAGCACAGAGTAGACCTCGATCAATGAGATTGTGGTTAAACCACCTAGCAGGAATTACGTGGATGCCTGAAATATTTGAACCAAAAAGCTCAGGTACGCAATTTGGTTTTCGTCTTCAGTACATCGTATCTGCACATAAATCTAGTGTATGCACACTAAGAAATACATATATCTTTCACAGGTCAGGAGAAGTCTTATTCCCTTCCCCCCCTTTTATTTCTTTTATTTTTTCTTCATGAGAGTTCCATTAACCAGGCTGGAGGAAACAGCAGGAAAAATAGTGAAGAGTAATTATGGAACTGTAGAATTGTCATCAGGAAAGAAAAACTATGTTAGGTAGCTTTGATGAAACGGCCTTGAAGAATTTACTGGTGCCACCAAATTAAATTCCATTTTGCATTTAGCATAAGGATTATAGCATTTAAGCAAACAATAACTTTTTACAACACAAACTAATTATATTTGTTTAGCCTAGCTAAAATGCAGTCATGTGTTTTGGCTTATTCACAGGAAAGTTTAGAAGTGCCAATGTAATGCATTTATTATTCATTGTAACATACAGGCAGCTTGTCTGGGCTGTGGGCTGGATTTGAACTTGTAAAGGCTTCTGAAGTCCAATAAAAATATTCTGGAATGCTTGGGGAAATCTTTTGGTATAAATTATCCCTTTTCTGCATAAAAAAGATCATTCATAAACATTGTTTGGGTTCAATACAAAAATTTAATGGATTCGATATGGGACATGCCATCCTGAAAGCAATTAAGCATGCAGCAGATAATGAGCTATTACAGGTGTGATGAACAGAGTTATTTGGGATGATACCTGTGAGGCAGACTGGGTGCAAAATGGAAGACTAAGAGGAGCGTGATCCTGTTTGAACACAGTTCTTCTTTTTGTGAATATCTGCACATGGATTTTTTTTTGCCAGGAGATTATCAGTGCATTAGAATAGGAGCAGTTTGCTAACTTATATCTCTCTTCTTACGTCCTTGTCTGCAGGCTCTAGTTGTTGTGCAGGGTTTTGTGAAAAAGGGGCCAAAAGGAAACTGAAACTTTTGCGACTGACTGCAGGATTAACGGTGTGAACACAACTGTAGAAGCAGGAACGTAAAGATGTTGGAATGGCTATTTAGTAAATGTAAATGCCGAATATCTAATATGCTTTTATTAATAATAATCTTATAAGTTTATTTGTCTTCGATCATCTTCCAGCTCATATCTTTCTATTAAGCAAAAGACTTGAAACTGTTTGTATTGTACGATCATAGACACAAAAAAAGAACCCATAAATTACCTCTCATTATCAGTATTGTCAAAAAATTGCCATGCTGAGTAGCATGGAATAGCAGGTGACAGGTAGAGCAGACAGGAACAACATAGGTAATGGCTTCCTTTAGCAGATATGAGTTCAAACTAGTTTTGTGTTGGATATTAGTATAGTAAATAACTGGTATGGGAGAGAATTTATTTGGGTGTACATGCTGACCCCGCACCTTCCACTGTGTGCAAGTCAAAGGTACAGCCTTTGATTTCCTCTTTCCTCAGGTTGGATCTATATGAATTGCTACAGAGATACTATAAGTTGGACTGTGTGACACGAAGCAGATTTCATCACCTTCTGTTTCTTGAAACTTCCCAGTTTGCTGTCCAAATATTTGGATAATTTTGAAAATAGAAAAAGGACAGAACTACCAAGCGATATATATCTATATATATAATAGCTGTAGCATACATAGAAGAAAAAAAACCTGTGCTGATAACACTCCAAACCAGGCCTTTTCCTTACATCCATTGTATTGGGGAGGTTGTGAATTGTGTTTATCAGCTGTTACAATTAACATAAACTTGCCCGAAGTATTTAGAATGAAGGAGAATTCTGAGATCAGAGTTAAAAATAAAATAGAAAAAAAGAGCTTTTAGACACGCTTAGTAAGGGAGGACTGTGGAATTTTGGAGTTAAAGCTCAGTAAAATTTTGATCTATAAAACACATTTGAAAATAATCTTTCTACATTCCGCACTTATGCGCCTACAGGTAACAGCAAGAGCAGAAACCAGGGTTGGCATCTTGGCAGTAGTACATATGGAGCAATAAAAGCAAGAAAGAAGCTGTAGCGAAAAGAACAGGTTTGCTAGACAGACTGATCTGCCCGGGGCCTCCCCGGAGGCTGAATGCACCAGTCCTAGCAGAATCTATGGCTTTAACAGTGCTTGCAGTTTCCTAGGAGTTAGGACTGATTTCTGTTGGTTCTGTGCTTTCAGAGAGACTTTTCAAAATAAGATAGTAGTCTGATTTTGTTATTACTTTTCTCAGCTGTTTTTCAAACCAAGATTTTTGGCAAGCAGCTGCAGGCTGCGGTGTGACTTGGCATGAATAACAGCCATGGCATCAGGTGCAGAGGGAGCCCCACGGAGGCTGAGGAGAGCCACCAAATCAGACAGAATCTGTTAGTGCAGGGATTTAATTTTGCCCTGATTTACATCAGTGGTGGATTCATTAACCTTTTGCAGACGGAGGATTTTTGCTTCCGTTGTATTTCTTATTACCCTCTTTGACCATAAATGCTTTCGTAAAATATTTTTGCTGTCTCCGTAGTTTTGGGTAGTAAATAAATAACGTTTGATTTGAAATAATTTCAGAGGTGGATTTCAAAGAATGCATAAATATTTGCCAGTTTGAACTCTCCAGTATCATTTCCAAGCAAGCCACAGTTGATTTCACTGCACAGAGTTGATATTTTCCCTTCAGCATAAATAGTTGTATAACATTAACTTTGGTGTCTGAGTTTCAGAATTGGCTTTTTGTTGTTGTTTTTGTAAGCTGGAGTCCAATGTAGAGGTTTGAAGTACTTTTGTAAAGTAAACAATACTAAAATAAGATTTCACTGACTTAAACATGATATTTAAAGAGAATTGCAAAGTGGTATTTTTCTTTAATATATTATCCTCAGAGGAGAAAATCAAGCAGGCTGACCTCATTACTGAATAAAGGAAGAACGACTATTTGAACTTCACAACTAGTAATTTTCTGCAATCTATATTCCTATTAATGATTTGTCTGTAACCTTTTCTATTATATGCATGCTTTCAGGAGCAAACTATGTCATAGTATCACCTAGAATTCCACCTTCCACCCATTGTTTGTTCTTCAAGATGAAAGTGTTTCCATGGCATACATTTCTTGTACTGGAAAAAAACAGTTCAACTGGTGGAAGTGCGATTTTTAAGATTCTGTAGATTCAGGTATGCATGGCTTATCGGGAGCTACTGATGGTCGAAGGCAGTTTCTTTTGTGAATTTCATATGTGTCAGAATTAGAGATTCTGAATGTGATACTCAGATCAAAGCAAATTACTCTGACTTCTGGCAACTCATTTCATACAAACCCCACAAGATATAAAGGAGGATCAGCAGGAAGGCTTCTGTACGCTTAAAATCATTTTTCCCTCTGCTCTCTTAAAGCAGCATGCAGATGTGCTGTGGTAGACACTGGTTTCAAAAGCTGGTGGGCTCTGTGGATGTGTCCTTTCACACGGGTAGCATAATTTGTATTGAGCAATTAAGGGATCTCTCTTGATAGTGGTATGAGTATAGAATGCTGGTTGAGAGCACCAAGCGATTTCTTTCATAAGAAGTTTGAAGTGATTTGGAAATATTATTGTAATATTTGTCTTCCTTAATTAATACTACTAATTTGTAATGCGTCATTCATGTATTGCAAAGCAGACTTTTCTCAGTGGTTTCTATAATTAAGTTTCCAACAATCTATAGAAGCACAGGAAATATCTTTAGAAATACAAACTAAGCCCGATGACCTCAATAACAGCTGGGTAGTTTTAATTTTATATTCCTTATGAATATGCCAAAAGAGTAGAACTGGTCATGAGAGAGTTTAACTTACAGATTATTCTTTTGGAAGGGATGGGAAATCGGCAAGCCACTGAAAATAAAACCTAAGACAAAGCCTGTTTCTTTCTTTAAATAGTGCAGTCCTTTGACAGAGAAAAGCTAAATTCTTATAATTTATTAATACAGTATTTTACTTAATCAGAACAGCGTAGTTGAAGGTGGAAGTATGTATTTTCAGAAATGTTCAGGCATTCTTTAATAAATAAAGTTAATGCTATCATTACTGGCAGCTCTCAGCAAAACTTTTATCTTTTTTTCCTATAGATAAGCACTCTTCTGGGAGATGAATACTGCTGCAGTCATATTGTACTTTCAGTTAATGAGATGTGGGTTCAATTTGTTAGAGTTTTATGATAATGAAGCTTATAATTTACTGACAAACTGGCTTGCTTTCAAAACATTCTCTTCTTGCCATGACATTTTTTTTATTTTCATCAGAAACACTGATGTGCAATTTAGGTATTGATGGTAACAGATGTGTACATGCATAGACAGGTAGAAAAACATGAAAAAGAGTAGAAAAAGAGGCCAGAAGTGAAAAAAGTGTAGCATAGGGTGTAACATGAAGCCTACTTGCCTGTGCTGTTAAAAGGTAGGTACAGATTAGGAAATCCTGTTGCCCCTCCCAGACAGAAGTGTCATTAGTAGAATGTTTCTTGAGTTTATTATGTTCCTCACACCATGACATATTTGCAAAATTTTTTGCAAAATTTGTGAAGTTTTCACTGTGTAATGCTTGCTAAACACCTCAGGTGTTTCCTTATGATATGAGCTACTTGCTATCAGATGAGCAAGAGGTGAATCTACATCAATTCAAAATATTAAAATGTTATCCAAATCTTTGCTAAAAGCATTCAGAACTGCGCGTGGAGATCAGTTTCTTCAATTTCTTTTGTTTTGCTGTGTTTTTTTTTTTTTATTTTTTAAGGTGGATTCTAAAACTTTACCAGGTGCCCTACGAAGACAGGCTGAGGGAGCTGGGCTTGTTCAGCCTGGAGAAGAGAAGGCTGCAGGGTGACCTCATTGCAGC
>JAOWBP010004006.1:13878709-13909989 GCA_028571105.1 Tragopan temminckii
CCCTGCCTGTGGCAGGGGGGTTGGAGATTTATGATCCTTGTGGTCCCTTCCAACCCTGGCCATTCTGTGATTCTGTGTGCTATGCAACTGCTGCAGAATAACTCCGTTTAGTGAATTGAATTTGTGACTGTGACGAGAGCTGCACTTCAACATGGTTTTTCACTACTTTAGTTCCAGTTTTATATATAGTTGGGGCTCCCATTCCAGTGCTTGGCAACAAATGCAAGGTTCTCCTGGCATGTTTGCTGCTATCATGTAGGTATTTTTTATAAAGGATCTTAACTTTAAACATACATAACATATTAGGAAACAAAATATTCAAATTAAAAGGAAAAATATATTCTGGTTTGTATTAGGAACATTATTTCAAATCTGTTTTATAACTATATGCAAAGTAAGAGAATGTTCTCATGTGCTTTAGCTCCTTTTTAGTCAAATGAAAAAGGTGAAAATAGGGGAAACACCCCAACATCTCTCTGAATCTGATTGAAACCTCACTTAAAAGACTTTCCTACTCTTCTGGTGAATATTTTACTTCTAAAGCTATACCTTTAGAACACCTCTAGATTTATTTTCTACTTTCTTTCTTCTTATAATGCCAGGTTGTAAGCCAAATATTTCTTTTTATTGTAAAATGTTGTCTCTGAGTTGTTATTATCTACAGTTTTCTACAGCTCTTAGTTTTTATTATATTATTTTTGCACTAATTATACAATAATAATATAGGATAAAATATAATAATAATAAATATAATAATAATAAAGGATAAAATAAATACTGAGATTTAGAGTTTTTTTTTTAAGTTTGGTTTAAGCAATCATCATTTTATGCACTTGGTGCATTTATTGAAAGCAAAGAAACTACATAGCAAATTTTAAGCATTCTTCTAATGTTTTATTAATTTAGTTTACAGAAGATTGCCTAAGGTGAAAGTCTGTTGACTAAGGCCTTTATTAGCATAATAAAGTAAGCACAGGTTTAAGTAGCTGACAACTACCAAAACCTGCCTTTGCTGGGTTTCACTATGAACATACACTGTTCATGCAGGGAAAGAAGGTAATGTAGGAATGTGAAGAAACTTTTCTGATGCAGTTAGAAACTTTGTGAGGAAGTACATCTCCCAGTTATCTCGTTTTGCGCTTCATCCATTATGCAAGTCTGTCAGAAAGCGCTCTCTTCCTGCAGGGCAATTGATTAACATTGATCAGTTTTGCCTTAGTTTCTGTTCAAAGCAATGAAGTGAAATTGGCACCACAATTATTTGCAGTGGGTTTGGATCTATTATTTAATATAATGAAAAAAAAAAAACAAAAACCAACAGTCCATAAAAATAATAATGTTTGCATACATTCCAATAGAACTGTTTTTTGGTTTGGTTTGGGGTTTTTCTTTTAGTTTATGTAGGAATTATTGTATTCCCCTTCCCAACAAGATAAAATATTCCTGTTGTTACCAGTCTTACTCATTGTAGAGGACCGGAGTTGGGGATTTTGTTGAGTAAACTTTGCGTAGGGAGGGAATTTGCTAATGTGGCACAGAGGTAAAAGACTGAAATTGCCCTAAACTTTGCGATGCTAGCCTGCAGTGCTTGTTTCTTTATTTACAATATTTCTAATTCTGTTCCGCATCTGTGCGCGCACCACAAAGGATCAAATAATAATAAACATTCTTTAATTAAAATTTCAACTTCATGCCTGCTATTAAGTTCTCATTAGCATTTCTAGAGAGAGATTGTATCCAGCTGCCCAAAGGTCAGAGAACCTGCAGGTTAATTGACATTTTTGAATTGTGTGTTACGTGTATACATAACGAGTAGTTTGTAGGTTCACCGACTGGTGATCCTGGGGAGCACTGAAGACCTCTTGGCATGCTTTTCCTGCAAGGAACACAGCTTTTCCACCAGTAATTTAGAAGTACAAGCCCAGATAAACAATGAAAGGCCTGCTGTGTCGATGAAAAGAATTCTTAATGGTCATTCTCCTTTAGTTGACTCTGTAACTAATTGATACATTTTTAATTGTAGCACCTTGGAGCTTTTAGGGCACTGCTGCTTGCAGGCAAAGGAAATCTCTGAGGCAAGACTTCGTATTTCTTTGTGTCAAGATGATATAACTTTGCCTCAGGCACAGCCACAGGCTGCAAACACTTTGAATGGATAAAAAACAAGACAGATGGGCATCTATAAGTTCATTACCATTACAAGTTTGAGCATGGTTCTTTCTTAGAAACTGATTTGAAAAATACATGAAAATACATGATGATACCAGAGGATTATAAATGCGGGCACAGTGATTCTTAAAGAGTTTTCATTACAGAGCTAGGGATTTTGTACTATGTATCTGCAGGCATGGCCCTAACAGACTTCTGTATTTCAAGGAAAAAAAAAAAAAAAGAAAGAAAAATAGACATGTATTTTGTTTAAAAATCAAGGCTGAAAGTAATGTGGTATGGTCCACCTTGTTATGGCTTATTTCTAGAAACCAGTGTTTTCCATATTTAATGTCTGATCTACATTTGAACTGTTCTGGCGGTTTGTTAAAGAGCAACATAGGGACTCAGTAGTCCTGGTTTCTTTGTGGTGACATAATACAAGTAAGGTAAAAGGAACCTCACAGGAAAGAAACCCTGTAGATTTAAATAGCGTTTTCACTTTTAGTTCATAATTGTTTGTATTGCAGTACACAATACCTGGGACTCCCATGGGTAGCTGAGGCGATATTATACCAGACAGTGTTTGAACGAGCATCACTACTTGAAAGAACTATATTATACATACAATCATGGTAAATTTGACTTTCTCAGCAACAAAATGGCCTGAATATTTTCTCACCCCACTCTCTGAACACTGGCCACATAGCCGTGGTTTTTTGTTTGTTTGTTTGTTTGTTTGTTTGTTTGTTTTTATCTTCTTTTTCTTTCTGTTGTTGTTTTTAAATGATTATTTTTAACCCAGACCTTTTCAGTAAAGTTAGAGGCCATGAAATTCAACTCAGATGTGAGAATAAGTGGCCAAAATAGAAAGGAGTAGGAGCTGGAGCTGTGATGAGCTAGCAGAGCTGGCTTAACTGCACTGAAATGTGTAGGAAGAAGTGGTCTGAAGGGATAAAGTGATTACACCCATCTCAGTTGTACAGAAGGCTGTACTAGTGATGAATCTAGAAGCAGTGTTGTTAACCTCCACACACCAGGCTGGTGTCAGTGTCCATTCTCAGGATAGCATCAGGGTGTATATTTTTTTCAGATACAGATTAACATTCAGTTAGAACACAAAATCTTACGGTTGTTCTCCCAGATAGGTAGTTGAAGATTGCTTTAAGGCACTGTTGGTATTGTACACATTTGTACTTCAGCGTTCCCAGATTTCTTGGAGATGCTAGGAATTCATGTTACACAGCAATAGCAAAAAGATACGTATGTGTATATGTACAGCTCCTTTCTCCCTCCTTGCTGTTAACACCTGGGCATCTCTCTAGGCAGTGTGGTGTTGATGACAGTTATCAAACTTGTTTACTTAAATTCGTTTGATTCTCTCCAGGCTACCAAACTGTACAGCTGCACAGCTCCTGCACTGCCCCAAGAGTGGCTGCAGCAGATGCAGCGGGTTGACAGGCATGCTGGAGAAAGGGAAGCTAAAGAAAAGCCACGGGACTTCTCTTCAGAAAATGTGCAGGTTGCCCATAGGAGCAGACTGAGTAAAAGAAGTAGTTAATTACTAGATAGGCAGTCTTTATGCGTAAGTAACAACATCCTTGTTTTGAGAGAATGTCTCCTCTGCTTAGGGTGGAAATTGAGAAAAGGGAAAAGCAAGGACCATGAAATTTGCAGTGTGTTCAAGGGTTATTCCATCTCTCTGCTCTCTCTCGTGGCCCAAAGGCAAGTTGCCATAGTATATTAACACCTGATTTTGAGCTTTGGGAGAAAAAAATATATACTTTTTTCAATGACGGTTTTGAAAGTCTGTTCAAGAGGAAAGTTTAATGTTCTTTTTTTTTTGTGTGTGTATGTGAATGTGAGGTTTGAATGCTCAGTTGAAGTAGCTAATTCTGAAATGTCCCCCATAATACCCGTAGTACTCAGAGGTTGGGAAAAGCTCAATTATTTCTTAAAATGACAGAAATAGATCTCTCCTTGAATGCTTATTCTCATAGTTCTCCACAGCTTAGGCAAAAGTCAGACTGTCAGCAAGATAAATGCGTTACATTGACTCAAATCATGCTGTAAATGATTGCACTAGTATACTGGGGAGGTGTGGGTTGGTGGGAAATTCACTCCAAATGATCACCTTTTTTGAGTGAGATTATAACAGATTCTACATGCTCCTTAAATTTACTTTGACAAGGTACTCTATTACAGAAGTCTGATTACGGACCAAAAGAGTAATCATTTAATTATTTCTGATCACTTTCTCATACAAGTTCTAGATGACAGATTAGTCTGAGCTTGTTTTGCACTGAGAAGTTTCTTCCTCAGTTTATAGCTGCTCTATCATATTTAGGTATGCTGGCTGTATTCAGAAGATGGAAAAGTTGCTAGAACCAAAATCTGTTTGCAGTTGGAAGAGAAATGAGGTGATTTTGCAAGGTGGCATGCTTTAATGGCTTTGCAGCTTTGCAACTTTTTTTGTTGTTGTTGTTATTTTGCTTGTTTTGGAGCATACTTTAAGAAATCGAGTTTGGTGTCAGAGGGGTTTTACACGGAATGCACACTAGGGGGAAGTATCATCCAGTACAGAACGTATCACAAATTTTGGGGGATCTTCCTGGAAGCATAGCAAGTGAACTTTAGATTTTCACAGCTGCTTGAATGTAAAAATGAAGAAAAGCATTGGTTCTAAAGTGACAGTGTGTTCTGTTTTCTTCAAATGTTAATCTGTATGTGGTGAAGTTAACAATCCTACATACTTTATCTGTTTATCTAAATACTCAAAATGATGTTTCCTGAATATAAGGTAAATCTGGAGTCATCCTGGTGATTCTAGGAGGGGAAAGGGAGCCAGACAGCTGTCCACTTATCAGCATTCACAGAACAGTATATCCTTTCATCTTTTGCATTTTCATGTATAAGTTTGGCAATTTGATAACTCAAATAAGTGGATACAGAGGCCAAAGCACACTGTGTGCTTTAAAAAACAAGTTCTTCCAGGAACTGGGACCAAGGCAGGTTTTTCACGTGCTTCCAGGGCACTCTTTTGAATGCTGAGATGAAGGCACGTCAGGGCATGGTGGCAACAGCAGCTTTTATCCACCCTAAGCAGCACCTACATTTGTCTTCAGCTTTCTTGTTTATGTGACTGTATGATGTTTGGGATCGAGGAATTGGAAAAAAGAGTGTTTCCAGCTCCCAGATCCAGCCCCTTGCTTGGATCCACAAGAGAGGTGTGCTGATGGAGCATGCATGCAGCAGGGCAGGACTGAGCCACGAGGTGTACAAGTGTGTAGGCCTGCAAAGAGGTGAAGGTGGGTTGGAGCTGGCTTCATGGACAGCAGCACTCACTGCAGAGGAAAAAGACGGGGCAGGGTGCCTGTAGATTGGTTGGAGTGGAGGTGGAGGGGGTTGGAGGGCAGGGAGAGCTTTGGCAGCACAGAGCCCAGGGACAGAGGGGAGCGAGAAGTCAGAACAGCAGGAGTACCACACCAGTAGTGAGAGAGGGTGAATATGTCATGCAGAGGAGGCAGTAGATGGGAGAAAAAAATAAATAAGGTTTGAGAATTGCCCTCTTGATAAGAACGGTTAATCAGTAGGGCACTTTCTGGTCTGAAAGCTTCATGTGATTTACCTGAGATAAAAGACCTGAAGTGTAGCAGCTGAGGAGGACATGCTCAGAGAATTCACAAAGAGGCTGGAGAGACTATTAGTTTGAATTGTGACAAGGCCCCTTCATCATTTTCTTGCCATAAGACACACTGAGATAGTAATATACTTATGAAACTAATTACTGCTAGCCTAGCAGGCCAGACCTAGATTACCAAGCGAAAACAAATTTTTGAAGGGTCAAAATATTAAGAGATTTCAAAATGCCAGTGAGTTATGATGCTTGCCAGTTTTCAATATCAAGTAATGATAAAACCAAGTGACTGTAACAAATTATTTTGAGTCCAGTTGAATAGATAATGATGACTATCTATCTTAAATGTGCTACTGTTTAAAGTTTAGTGAGAAGAAGCTGTATTAACTAAGATGCTGAGGCAAATTTTGATGATGCTGTGTGATAATTCACCTCTCCAGTCATTTCATTTGTATGAAAGTAAAATTAATTGAAAATGATGTATTAAGTTTTTCTAGCAGCAGAAAGCTTTCTTAGTTCAGAATGAGTGTGTGGACCATTCGAAAATAATGCTTTTACTCAGGAGCTGTTTTTCTCCTGATTAATCCTTCTTGCAAAGGCCAGTGAAACACTAAGTCATGTTGTGCTGGGAAAGCAGGAGAAAGGGTTTTTTATTTCAGTAGGCAGGATTCATTTGGGCCTCTCTAGAAGCAACAGAGCTGGTTTTAGTTATTCCCTGAATGTGCAGGATTTTATGCTGGTTTGTTCACAAATGGAGGAGGTAGCAGGGTAGCACCCAGCTCTCTGGCCTCTTTGAAAGGAAGAGCTGTCTCACTGCTCCCCAGACATTACAAAACACCTCTGCAGAAAGTGCTGTTAGTCTGGGTCATCCTTTTTATATTAATGCACACCCCTTCATGGCACTGGAAAGCAGTTGGCAACACATAAATATCCAGCATCTTGTCTTTAAAGATAATAACATTATTGGTGTGTACATCTTAGCCACAGTTCCTTTGAGAAAGAGGTGTTCTCAAAGTCATTGAAGAAGAAAGAATGTGAAATGATGTATTTCCAGTGAAAGCCTTTTCTCTTGGAGAGTAATTTCAAGCATCAAGACATGGGATCATTAGGCTATTTTTTTCTGCAATCACATTTTTCTCTGTATTATGCTACAGTGGAAACAAAGTGTTTTTTTTTTTTTTTTTTTAAAGGAAAGTGTTCTTGCGTCATAGCAAGCATACTGGAAACATAAAGATACTGGAAGTTTGTGTTCTTTTCTTTTTGAGATTGCTTAGGGGGAGTGGGGCTTTGTGTCTTTTAATGGATCAAAACAGCAACAAGAAATTCCCTTCAGGCCTATTGATTTAAATCTGGTAGCCAAGAGAAAAAAACAAACAAACAAACAAAACAGAAGCAGTAAGAGAAGCTATTGTTTTATTTGTTTGTTTTTAATAAGTAACTTGAATGTTGTTTGATACACATGACTGTGGCTTCTGGCATGTGTAATTTATAGTGCAACCCTTCACAGCTTGGCTGTTTTCTGGTTAAAGACCTCTGCCTGCAAGTGTTACACTGTGTACCTATTTGCAGAAGAACCAGACTGTATGTTCAGGCAGTTTTTAGACAGCCCAGAGAGACAGCAGGATAAACATTCATATGCAGGCCTACACAGAGATGCCAAGCTGTAAGCGGAGAAGGCTCTCTGTGCTGGCTCCTGGGGCTGGCAGGTCCCAAGTCTGAGGAGTCAGACATCCTGGCTCTGGTGTCATTTCTGATACGGAAAGTGTCTGCTGGAGGGAAGACCGAACAACACCGTGTTTAAAAATGTATAAAAACATCATTTGTTTGGGAAAGCTAATCATTAACAGGCATGAATTGCTGTACTAAATGTGTTCCATCTTGCTACAATTTGCCTTCAGACAGAGGTTTATAGCAGACTCTTTGGAAACTGCACAGCAGGTACATGTAAAATAATGTTTTTATATCCCTCTTTCTCCCTGAGGTCAGATTTTGAACTGCCCTTCTTAGGTATCCATTGAACCCTATAGAATGAAGTCCAATTCTCTTTTCAGTGATCTTTTCTATTGGCAACCACTGGAATTCAGGATATCCTTATTATACATGCAAATGGCCAAACGCCACCAAAACAGGATAGACGTCCTTATGCAGATCTTTGCATCTGTAGCACCTGGTGGCAGGGAGTTTCATAGTTTAATTGTGCACAGAGAAAGCATTTATTCAGTCATTTCAATTCAACCATCTTTCATTTTCATTAGCTTTCCTTTTGCTCTTGCTTTATGATGTGTGTGGAATCGTAATGTCAGATCTATCTTCCCTGTCGTTTTGTTTTTGAATATGCCCTTTTCATGTCCTTTGTTATTTGTCTCTTTTCCAAGATAAACTGTCTAAGTCTTGCAGGCTCTCTTTGTGTGAGAGTTTCTCTATGCTTGTATTATTTTTATTGTCCTTCTTCAGTACGGCTTATAGCATTCCAGAGGAGGCTGAATTAGAATGTATTGCACATCATTTTCTGCTCATTCCTGATGCATCTTAATGTGATAACAGAGAATAGAGGCTCTCTCCAAGCTTCCCATGGTACAAAAAACAGATCCAAACATATAAGGAGTGAAAATCGTTCAAATTCTTTCCTTCCCATTGAACTTCTTTATCCATTTCCCATTCACCCAGCATGGAAAAATTCCCCCAGAATTCTTCATAACCTTCTCTGAATGGGGTCTGTTATTTGCATTTGCTCCCTCATTGCCTATTCCCACTATCATTAATAAATATATTAAAATTGGAATAAATATGAAACCTTGAGGCATTTTACTAGTCAGTATATTACGCTTATCACAATTGATTACCTAGCAAAATTATGATGCTTTTGGATCATTAATCCTTTTTAATGTTTGCTCTATTACTGTATTTTATTGACAACTGACAAACAGTATTTCTGGTGCTATGCACAAATTTTGTTAAATACAGGAAGAAAACTCCAATCCCTTCACAAACAGAACAAAAACTACTTGGCTAATCCTGTTGTTAAATCCTTCTTTACTTGCAGAGGTGTTCTTACTTTCATCACAACAAAATAAATTCTTTTTTGCATGCTGAAGCGAGAGTGCAAATTTCACTCAAACATGGCAAACATTCAAAATGAGATCATATTTTATGACTGCACATTAGCATTGCTGCTCCCCTTTCCCTATAAAATACTGCGGATTGTATCAGATGGCTTTAGCTCCAGCACAAGCTCTGAGCTGGCTTTTTTTTTCCTTTAGTCTATTTGGAAGGTTAAGCCCAAATGTGAGCCCAGAGGACCAGGATCATCTCTGCTGGAATCTAATGAGCTCTAGCTAGGTTATGGGTCTCTTAAATTAGCAAACAGCCTCGCAGCCTAACAATGCCACCTGTTTTTAAGATGGATCCTGCTGAATCCTGAATTCCCCTGAAACTGGCACCTATATGCATCCCTTGTTCCTGACAGATGGAAGCTGAGGGCTCCAGCTCCCTAAACACACTAAAGCAAAGACACTGTTTGCATACAAACTGCCTTACTGTCACTAGGAAAAAATTGTAGTTTTTCTTCTTTTCTAAAATTAAACTCTAGCCCTCAAAAGGCAGAAGAAATGGCAGGTGAGGCCTCAATCCTCTCTAATGAAGAAAACCCTATGGTTCTTTAAAAAAAAAAAAGAACAGTCCTCCTCCCTGGCAGCATATCCTCCCATACAGGGACATGGCAGTGTTCCCGTTGCCTTACCTTCCTTGAGGAACATTATACAGCATATCACATTGGACTATTTCTTGTGTACACAAGAGATCTCTTTTTGTTCTCAACTCAGCTATTTCCAGTGTAAATTCCCATCAGCCACAGCTGGAAAAAGAGCAGGGAGGCAAAAGGAAGTACCAGACACCAAGTGATCAGGAGAATGTGATACAGGTGTCATTAAAATATTTGCTGTACAAGGGAAACTTGTCTCTTCATATTGGTCAGTGAAAATATTTAAACCTTTGTGTAGCTCACAGATATCCAACCTTTTGGCTTTCCGGGGCCACACAGAATGAAGAGAAAATATATAATGTAATTAATGTACATAAACGAAAAATAGTTGTAATATATATATTTTACTAAAACATTTAAAAAAAACGATCAATGGACACATAAAATTAGTTGGGTATTTCACCCGCCTTTTGTGAAAGGCATTAGTCCAGTTTGATGGCAGTGGTTGCAATTCTTAGTGAGTTCTCAAGGTGTTCATCAGAGATTTTTGATGAAATTTTACCCTTTTTGTGCTTTATCCTGGAGAATAGCTGTACACAGATGTATGTACTGCCAAAAAGTGATGACATGAATAAGGTGTGACTGTGAAGCAAAGGAAATCTTTCTCGGGTGTAATAGATCTTGTAAAAGCCTGGTAAAGAGACATAATCAATTTTTGAGTTGAATGTCTGATTTCAACTCTATGCATTCCACTTTAAAATTTGTAGGTAATGTATTTATGTCAACTGAAAATGGAGCTGAAAACATACCAAAAAATTGATGTTTTTTTTTTTCCCCCGCTATCTTGAAACGTATTCTCAAATTCCTTTATCAAAACAGAAACCAGGGCTGCATGCTGTGTTTAGCATACAAAACGCATACAATTATTGTCATAACTTGAGTTAGCACTGCATGCTCCTCGTGCCCTGGTTTCAGCCCAGACAGTGCTGTTTGCACACTGATATTTGGTTGTTGTGAGCAATGGGTGCATGCCCTGTGCCAGGCTGTGGGTCAGGTATGCCTGCTCTAGCTCCTTCTTTAAGTCAGGGACAATAAGCAAATCTTTATTCTACTTGGAATGCATTGAACTGATGTTCCTGGCTTATCTTTTTTATAATCAAGAGAAGAAGTGGCCTGAAAAGGTAAAAATAAATGTTTTTAATTCTCTTGATGTATTTCACAATCACTTCCAGAAAGAATGATTAGATTTAGAAAAACTCATCCTTGGTGTGTGGAGTAAACGTAGCAGTTATCTCCTTCTCTCTTGCCTTACTAGCAGAGCTGCTCCTGCTATTGAAGCCCAGTTGAGACCAAAGGTCTGGACAGGTTTGTGACACAACATTATGGGCTGTCAGGACAGATGTGTCACTGTGCAGGTTTCATGTGCTTTGTGCCCTTTTGCTTTGTACTGAAATGCAAAGTGCGAGTGAATAGAAACTCTTAACAGCCTCCTTGTCACCTGCAATTCTTTGCAAATAAAGAGGGAGGCATGTAGAAATGTGGCTACTTCACTTAACTGTGACTTAATAACTCTTTCCAAGATAGCTGTGCCTGAACTCTTGATGTGTAATTAGCATAAGGTTCCCAGTACCAGTCGTAGCTGTTTTTCTCTGAGAAGTAGAGGGGAGGATAATGTGTCTTTATTTTTCTATCACTCAGATTCCATACAGAGGATTAAACTTAGTAAAAAATAGATAGAAAGTTGGTATCCTTTAGAAGTCATTAGGTATCGCTCTCTAACCCATTTGCTTTGGGCGTTAATATTCAGCCAGCTTTCCTTCTTATCCACTGTATACCTTTAAGATATTGGTTTCTAATGATATCTTTATGGAGTTTGTCTTTTTCCTTTTGGGATAGATAAACTTGGCAGTACAAAGTAGTTATTTTACACCTGGCGGCTGCTTATTACATTTTCCTTTTTAAGGCCACTAAGTATGCAACACCTGCTTTGTTTCGTTCTCATTAATAAGATAATGACACATTCTGTTGTGGCTCTCCAACCCCTCAACAAACACTTTTTTGAACTGGATCATCAACTGCTGTGAGCTCATTTCTAAATGAAAATTGCTTTCCAAGTGTTGAAATTCATTATCTCACTGCAGTGGAAGAAAACTTAAGAGGTAGCTGGATTATATTTGAATGTAAAACCCAATAAACTGTGGTGTAATTCAACAATTCCATTCCTGCCACTGGGAGCCATAAGGATTTATGTATAACTAAGCCAGAACCAGGGCAAAAAAATAATAAATATATTAGAAGTAAAATAAAAGGAATGTTGATGCCTGTCTAACCTCAGATAAAAGAAGACAATAAAGATTTTAGTGGTGCCAGAAGAATACTGCTACTTCAGGATGTCTTATTTGAAATCATTTCTGCTAAAAAAAGATACTGCATGGAGGACTGCTGCTCTAACAGGGAAGGTCATTCTGATCTTGTAGAATAGAGAAAAGTCAAAGTGTTTAGTCTCAACTATTGTATGTACTTAACATCAAATTAGTCAGTCTTTAGCACTTTTTCTTTACTTTGTCCACATGAAATTTGGATGGTTAGCCTTCTGTAAATGAACTTTACAATATTCAGCTGAAAAGTAGTTTTTTTTGTTGTTGTTGTTTTATTTCAGTTTCTAAATAAATCCAGACATTTTAAAGATTGTGAAGTGTCCATATGATGCTCTATTATCTTTTATCTTACCAGAAAATGCATAAAATATAGATAACAAATACTAATATTGTTTAAAAAGCGTGGCTTTAAAAATCACAGAATCACAGAATTGTGATTCTAATTCATGTATCCCCAGTTTCTGCAAGGTTTTTTGCAAGTTGAAAACACGGAAACTCTTGGAATGAAATAGGATCAGATCCAAAGAGTTGAAATAATAAAACTGGTAAGGATTACCTACAGCCTCGGGGTGCTTACTAGCAGTAAGTAACATTAATGTCAATAACCCCTTAGGCAGGTGAAAATGAAATTGTAAGTGGTGTGATGAGAGGCCTGTATTACTAATAAGTTCATGTCTGGGTACACTAGTGTCTCTGTGTAGCTGATAAAATTTATATGCATATTTTTATTTATTAGTGGCTTCAGATAGAATTCATCTTTCTGAAAAATGGAGGAAAATTTTAACTGGATTTTGTAAAAAGGGACAAAGAAGAGTGAATATTAAGGCAGAAAAGTCTCTCTTGTTAAGAGTCGCTCTAGTTTTCAGCAAGTGGTGTTTTTGGTACTGTATACTTGACATTCAAACTGTGATGTGCAGGGTGAGGTGCACGGATACACTGCTATGGCTGTGCTGGATCTTGGGTCGTCTCCTGTTGGAATTCTGAATCATTGCTTGGTGTTCCACATTCATGCTTTCAGAACATTTGTTACTGGGCCATTTTAATGGCAGGGATGGTGTGAAGCTGTGCTGCATTCCAGCCTTCCCGTTATTTTCCTCCTTTCTCTTTTTCCCTCATTTTGAATTCACTTGGCAAACTGAATCTGCAGAAGAGGGAACAAGTCAATTCAATGTGTCTGATGAGTGCAGACAGCTCGGCAGTAATACCAGGGCATCTTTACATTCTGTAATCATGAAGTATCAGGACCTGGATCAGAAAAATGCTTTTTCTTGACTCGTTCGGATGTTCTCTTTCAAAGTATGACATGTGAAACTGCAGCTTCTGTTTCTCAAGTTCTCCAAGGCAAGGGAAAATATGTAAAAATAGAGGATAGGAGCTAGTGATTTTGCACTGCTGCATGTTTAACCCACGCAGATGAGTTTATTGTGACCTGATATTTGTGATCTGGTTTGAATAAAGATAGCTCTAGGAAATCAATACAACTATCAGGATTTTTATCAGCTGGGGATCTAGTTAGTAATCCAAGAGATATTAAACTCAGGGAGGTAGGGCAGCTGTGAAAGTATGTCAATTATACAGTTGCATGTAGCGCATGAATGCTGATGTTGTTACCTCACCAGGCACAAGGGGCAATCATTGCTCGTGCTTTGGCATGCACTGTTAAAGTCTGCCCTTCTCTCTTGTGAAATTTCGAGCAAGGATAAGTTAGACAACCATTGACAGCTCTTATTTTAATGTCTTCACTGTAAATGTTTATCTGTCACTATGACATTCTTGTCGTATATTCATCATTTACAGATTTGTAACAGTTTGTAAAAAAGTCTTTACCCCCTGAGAGCAAGTGCAGACACACAAGGGATCTGTACTGTACCCAGGAATCCTGTTGGGAGCTGCAAGTATTCCATATCTTCTGCTTTTCATGGAAGAAAATATGCCTCATGCTTACTAGTAGCTGTAAGCCATTGTTACTGTGTTACAGCTGTTGGTGAGATAAGATAATTACGAAGGCATTAACGAAATGCATGCAAAATTAGTTGTAGCTCACAGAAGGAAAGAGAATTCAGGAAAATGTTTAGAATGTTAATTTACAGTCAAGCCTGTCATGAGCATTGCAAAGAGAAAATACTAATGAAGGGTGAATGTGTCAAAAGATGTAGAAGGAAGAAATGAGCAATTCATTTGAACACAGTAAATACCCAAACAACAGTTATTCCAGCCTGAAACATTCAAATGCCACTGCCACAAAACAGTTTTATTTCTGAGTGCATATGTGGACATATGCAATTCAATGGTAAGAAAATCTGAAATCAAGTTCTTTTGAAATCACCCATCCCCTCAAAATCTCCACAATGTATTGATTATAAAACTTTCAACTTCTTTAAATACACACAATTTAAAGGTAAGATCACAAGTCTTTCTATGAGATTTCACTGTATGCATGCAGGATGCTTGCTTTTGGATATGATAATTCCTACATTTTTCAAAGCTACACAATGAATATACCTCTGGACATTTTCTAAATTTTTGTCCATTAATAGCAATCACACCAGATGTACTCTAACATTAGGAGCATCTACTAACACAGGAATTTGTGTGCAACCAGACAGTATTCAGTCTAAGCAGAATCCTCTGCTACTTTCATAGCTTTCATTTTGAGAACAGTAGAAAATCTGGGTTTTGTTTTATTGATATGCAGAATATTTTGATTTCCATTACAAAGGTCAAAACTGTGTAAAGTAGGTGCTCTTTTGAACCATCTGAAGTATTTTGTTATGAATACATCTTACACAAATGTAAAAACAAATACTCCGTTGACTAGGAAACCTGTTTGCTCATTCTAATCCAGTGTGAATCTAGTGCCATTTGGGAATTCTCCCCTGCAATTAATTATCATATTGAGAACCTTTTGTAACTCAGCACAGAGATGCATTCCCACATGGTCTTTAGGAAAAAAATGGTAATATGCCAAGAAACTCAAAAATATATTGCTAAATCTTGGAATTTTTGCTGAGAAGACAGGATTTTATGTAACTGCAGAAAAGGGCTACGACAATTAATTACACAACCACTATCTTATGCATTTAAGTATGATCTTTGAGTAGCATAATACATTAAAAATACTTAATAAACTGATTTGCATGATGCAGCTCTGTATGATAAGCAGAGATAACAGCTTGAGACACTTGAGCTTTTTGGCCACGGCTCTTTGCTGCCCTCAGTGTACGGGTTCAGTCTGCTTCCAAGTGCTGCACTATGTTATACAGACCTTCAAGTTATTGTGCAGCACGTAGACAGTTGGAAGCTACAAGGAATAATTTTGCCAGTATGTCCAGATGAAGTTTTTCTACAAATCAGTTGTGGTTATCAGGCTCTGTCATACTCAGACAGTGGGTATGGCTGCATATTCAGATACTTGAAAATGTGAATATTTAAATAGTTTACCAACTAATGATTTTTGACATGGGGGTTGGAGATTTATGATCCTTGTGGTCCCTTCCAACCCTGGCCATTCTGTGATTCTGTGACATTACTTACTTTTCATTCTGTGATGCTGAAGTACCATAGACTTCTCCTTTGTGTGCACTTATGACTTCTCTTAGGCTGTGGTGCTTTAATGTTTTCACATGATGTTCTTGAATTCTTGATCTGTGGCTTGTACTAAGCCACACACGTTCCTGAACATTTCTAGAAGTTAGACTGACTTCTGGTCAATTATCAAGCTGGTGTTTAGCGTGTTCAAACACCTTATTGGTAGAATGCAATTTGGACAGCTTCCCATTTAGCTGAAAGTGCATTCCTGTGTAAACTTGACACCTCTAAAACTAAGGCAAATTGTAATACAGGAGGAAGGAGTGAACTGAAGCAGCTCAGCTTCTGAGTAGTACTTCTGTGCTTTTTTTTTTTCTGACACACTAGTCAAGGATCTTCAAATGTACTAGTTTTATAAGCGAGTTTGAGAAATTTAACTTGAATTATGTCAGTATGTGTTATGTGAGTATGCAGTATAGATGAGTAAAAATCCATACTGTACAATTGAATTAATATAAACCAGAAGTTTGTGGAAGAGAGAAGAATGCTTCTGAAATATCCTCTGGTCAGTGATTTTGATGTTAATTAATAATTAACCTCAAAATTATCATAAGAATATGGTAGCAAAATTAGGAACTGGTGATTTTCATTCTGCTCAGCATACACAAGCTAAGGTCTTGTGCATGTTCTCTTGCTCATTGTTTGGTCACAGAAGCACCAAATTTATCTTTGTATATCTGTATAGCGTTCTCTGTTCATAAAATTATTTTAAACATTCCATGTCCTACTTCCTTACCAAATAGAATGATACGGGAGTAACTGTTAGAGTGCTGTATCTCCTTCAGAATGTAGGGGAATGGTACCTGTGGAAATACTGCATAACTGTAGAGACAGAACAGTTTACAGAAACCACCATGGCATATCATGGTATTCCTACAGCGCTCCAAAGAAAAATATGTTCAGAACAGGTATTTTATCTATAAAAAAGTATGTTTCTTTTAGGAAACATACTTTCTAATGTACATTTCAGAGCTGATAGTCATGTATCAGTCAAGCTCATGTGTGACTCACAGGTATGATAGTACAGGTGTGCAGAGTATGTCTCCAAGTTACAGCATACAGAAATTCCTTATTTTTACTCGTGGATTGTGTATGCATAATGCAATGTGTTCTTGAAAATGTGTATAACAACACTACATGTCTCATGCCTCAAAACAGGGAGAAAAAGAAAAGCCTAGTGCTATAATGCATACCAAAATAAATCAAATTATTTATAAAGAAGATTGAAGACAAATTATTTTCTCCAGGTTTTAAGCATAAATCATTCTGCTGAAAGTACTTTGCTCACGTTCCTTGAATTTATCTTAGTGATACTGGCACAATTGCTTTTGTCTTTCTAGTCAGCTGCTCTGTAGCACTTTCTGAATTTGGTTCTGAAAAGACATTTTCAAATATTGTTTTGAGAGAGATTGTAATCTGACAGAAGGGAAATAAAGGCAGCTGGCAAGACTCTTCTTCAAATAACCATGGCCAAGAAAGTCATTAAAGCAAATTAAAAGCCAAACATGGTTTTCTCGCTTCTTTACTAAATGCCACGGTTATTCATCTCTGAAAATGGACAAATACAATCTCAGTCAAGCTGTCATTATGAGGAGGAATGGACAAGTTATAATTTGAATGCTAATCAAATTCTTATTTATCAGTCTCAGCTGTGCTGGTTTGGTAGGCATATGCCAACAAATTTAACAAACATTTCTTCTTCCAAAGAGCGAAGTCTATGTTTGCTTGTCTTCTCCATAAGTAATTTTTAATACACACTATTAATGAAAGATAAAATAAAATGATTGGGCTTGCTGAGGGCATAGTTTGTTACAGAATACTGACAGAATGCCTGTGTTATATCTGAACTGACAAGGTTTGATGGTAAAACCAGCCTGGGATGGTCAGGGTAGTAATTGTTTGACATCTGCCTCGGGTATCAAAAGATGGGAAAAAAAAAAATTGTGATGATCACAAATATAAGGAATGCAAGGGTTTACTAGATGTCTTGAAAATGTGTAAAAACGTCTTGAAATGACAACATTCTACTGATTTTTGTCAATAATGTGTTCTATTGATTATAGTGTCACTAGAAGTACCAGCTGAAGATCTGAAAGTTAATTATGTCTAGTAGTCTGATTTGAAGATCCCTAGTCTGTCCTGAGGTTCTTGTGTCTGTCTTGATTTCCAGTGAAGTTCCTATAAAACGTTGTCTGTAATTCCTGCTGTACTTTATAGGAATTTGTTACCTTATGGGAGATCACTTTGCCTGTCATCAGGTTAGAAATGGTTGTGATGTGTCCTTGGAAAGTAGTATGTGTTTTGCAACATGTAGGCATTACCTTTGTGCTGTAGTTAAAGTTTGCCTTGTGTTTTGAGCTTAGCCTAACCCTAATAGGATTGGGGAGGCAGTTTAGTGCCTTTAGTTCTAGTAAAAATTAATGTTTCAAAGTTTACAAGTTCCATTTCTAATGCGATATCCCCATTGACTAACATGATAGAGCTCAGGATGATTTACAGTCACTGTTGGACTTGAGAACGGTTCCCAGAAGCCAAAGCCCAGTAGTACTTCAATAAGCCACTATAATAAGATATTTTATTATTATGACTTTAAATGTCCTGCAGTGTACGGTAATTCAGATATAAAATAATTAAAGGCAATTAAAGACCATTACAGTAAGGATTACTTTGTGCTAATGACAGGCTGACTAGCAGAAGAATACCTTCTAAAGTCTTTCAGGGAATATGATACCTAGTCAAGGTGGGATAAGGAGCACATCTCTGAGATTTGTGTACTAAGAAGTCAAAAAAGATGACATTTTCCTTTGTTGCACTCTGCTTTTCTTTATGCATGCTCTCTTCTCCCCAGACTGCACCATCTCTTATAATTAATTAAAATTTTGATTCATTAAATAAAGACATTCATAATGCAGAACTTTCTTCAGGAAAGTGTATTCCTCAACACTTCAGGAAAATAGATATTATGTGTTGTGTTTTGCTGCTGATTTTCAATGACATTGTTTTATGAAATGTATTAAGATTAGTAATGACAATTTCACAACTCTGTCAGAAAAAATAAAACAAATCTTTAATTTTAGATACAATTCAGCAACCCTTAAGAGTCAGTTAGGAGAGAAGGCACTCAGGTTAGATTGCTTTAAAAATTCCAAGTCTTGAACACTTGGGATTACCATAGCCACTCTTAATTTATTATTATTGTTTGTGGAAGTACTACATCATACAAGTGATGTGACATCTGCCCTTCTGCGAATGAACACAAGCCAGTGGAAAATTCTGACCTGTACTACTGCTCCCTGCAAATGTAGATCAGGACACGATAGCTGCCTAAATGTAAGGCATGTTATAAATTCAGTAAACTGCTCATCTGACATGTACACGACTGACTAAGTCTTGTCTACCTGGTTACAGCAGTACTCTATACCTGCTGCTTCTGCCCAAGAGCCCTAAAAAATTTAGAGTTTGTGCCCAGTATGTGAAAGCTTCGTTTCAATCCACTTCACGTTTTTATCACTGGCCACTGCACAGCTAGTAACTGCTTCTTGGCCCTTCTTACGTAGCACAGAAAAGCATGAAGAAGAAACATGAACAGATGTGATGTACAAAAAGTTCCACGTTCTGCTGTATATCTGAGCTGCCCCTTGGCAGGCTGTTGCCACAGGTCTGTCTCTCACAGTAGATTACTCCGCAAGAATCCACTCCTGAAGTTCTCCAAACAAATGTTTTTTATCTTTTATAGAAAAAGCTGAAATCCAGCAGGAGAGCTGTACAAACGTTAATGCATCCAACTGCTTTAATATATCACCACTGAATAGAACTCAGTTTTGCCAATGTGAATGTACATCACGTTGCAGGAACCCCAGTGCACATTCATGCTGGAGAAAATAAGACTTCTAAAACATCAACATGGGAAATGAAGTTAAAAAAGAAATTGTTGGTTCACAACAAATGTAAATGTTAATGCAGTTCTTATGTGAAATGTAAAGACAAGCATTTCATTTAAATATTACCCTTTATGTGAAAATAAACAGATTTGCTTGTGATTACTTTGTAGCAGCCTTAAAATAAAGTGATTGCTTCTCCTCTGAGATGAAGAGAAGCGGTAATAGCTAATCCCTGCAAGTGGGGAATAATTGCAAATTTTAACAGCACTTTTGAGGAGGACCTGTACAAGAAGAAGTCTCTTTGGAATATTTTTGCAGTCTCAAAAGAAAGAACTGTAGTTTCCAAAGCACTTTATGTAGTATTAATGGCTGACTCCTATGGAATAAAATTATTTCTGTATCCGTACTGGGGAAGATGCAAATCTGTGACAGAGAGCAGCAAATTCATAAACTTCTAGAAACCATTATTTAAAGGTGTGTAGCCTCCAGTGCAGGAAATGTTACCAATGTTCATAAGATAAATAAGGAAGTATGCATAAAAATTTTGAAACAATTGAGAATATTTCCAAGAGTTCTCACTGATGCACCCTTTATCTAGTTTTGTGCACTACTGCAGAAGGTGTATCGGCCGCAAAGTCCTGTATGTTCTTGCATCTCTTCAGGATTTAATATCATCTCCTGGAATGGAAAAACACAGTGTTTAAGGGTCTAAACATTATACAACAGAACACTGATGGGAAAAGAGTGGGTCTATCTAGTTTTGTAGATGAATCAAAGCATAACATTACCTTATTGAGTTAAAAAGCAATACATGTAAACCATTTAAATGCCACTATGTCAGCCACAACGGCTCTGTCCTTAGATCACGATACCAGTATCCAATTCCTACACAAATTCTCCAGAAAGTCTTCACGTTGTTTCATAGAGTCATGATTCTGGAAGCTGATTGTTTTTTTTCCCATAAAGGAAGAAATGGGGATCAGAAGTGAATGCTTGATTCAGTCTCACTCCCAGCAACAGAACGTGCTCGCCACTACAATCACAGTTAAGGGGAGGCTGCAGAAGCTGAAAGAATCTCTTTATATCTGTACATTTTATATTTTCAGATAGATTTTAACTTCTTTGATCTTGCTTATATGCAAAACAAGTTATTATTTTCTTTATCCTTTATTAATTCATTGACTAAGGGAAAAATCTTTTACAGTAAGAGAATTTGTTTAATATAATCTAAACTTTCCACTGCTATATTTAATTGGTTAATTTGATACCCGTTTTGTGTTAACATCTTTTGTACACTAGGCTGCTTTACAGTGTTAAAGGCAAGGCTAAATCAGCTTTGAAATACCTATTCTTAAATTGATAACTGCAAGGTCTCTAGTGAAGCTCTTCAAGTTCTTCCGGCTTACACTTGATTTGCTTTAATAAGGGTTATGGGGAAAGAAAAACTATTGAAACTCCATTTTAAAATGCCTGGCAACAGACAGGTGGAAAAGACTTAGAATTACTATTTTTCATTACTGAGGGCCCCTTAGGACTACACTGGAAAGAATCCTGTCTGCCCCAGATAAGAGTCTCCCAGCAGTTTAATGTGCCAATCAGTTGCGCTCAGCAGCCCGGAATCATCATATTGCAGCTATTGAATAGTTCCAGACCATATGCTCAGAAGGATGGGGAATGTGATATGTGTCACACTTCCAAAGAATGATGATGAAGAGCATTAATATGCTGATGAAGAAAGAGAGGGAAAAAAGTGAGAGAAATCTTGACGAAGCACGCTCACCTGTGTTACAGAGCTTGACAGCAATGCTGTGCTAACTCTTCCATTTCGTATGTAAGTTTGAGTTACCATGAGGTCTATATCACTGTGAATTACTGGGTCTCTCTCTCTCTTCTCCTCTGCTAGTATGTTTTGATTTTTAAGTGAGAAAATAGTTAATTCAGAGCCCAAATAGCTACTAAAAAGCAATTAACATTTTATCTAGCTGGTAGCTTGGAAACTATTTGTGTTTGGGGTCTAATTACTTTACAATAAACACTGAGCGTTGAACCAAGTGCTACTCCATTGCTGTTACATAACACCCTAGTTTCTTGGAGGAGGAATGCTGATAAGGGATACGAGAATGAGAAAACAGTAAGAAAGTGCATTGTCATATATGTTGTGACTTTGTTTCTCTTTTCTAAAACAAATGCAGTGGTGTCATTGTGTAACGTGCAGTATGGTAGCAGATGGGTTAATGAAAAGTCATTCCCAGGGAACTGATCCCCCAGCAACCTTTTTTGGTACCTGACCCAGAGATCTTTAATGCACAAAACTGTGAAGCCCACTAAATTCCACTGACTTCTGTATTTACCGTGGACTTTGTTTACCATTACTTCATGTCTTTGTCAAATGCTTCTGAATTCCAAACTGCATATTGGAGGAGCAGAAATGTAATATGGGAAGAATTTCTGATCCATTGTGTAACACAAGAAAACAAAGCTCTAGAATTGGCTGCACAAATGAACTCCTTTCTTCCGTTGCAGGCAATGAGCCCCTTGAGGATGTGAGGAATAGCAAGCAACCCAAAGAATAATTTTAGTTTAAGCTACATGTATTAGTGTTCTGCTTTCACTGCTTTCACCATCCCCATAGGGCATTTGCCACGATCCATGAGTCAGTACAGAGGTAGGGCACTGGCCACTTCTATCATTCAGGGATATCTGCAGCTGACTGGATGCCCTTCACTTCTGCACGTGGCCGTCATGGCTGAGGGAAGAGCCCCTCTCCTGTGGAGGTTGATTTTCCCTACCTTTGTCAGAGAGGCATTTGCTTTCTTTTGTAGGCACTGAATTGCCTCCTCAGCCCAAGATCTCTAACACCTTTCCTTTGATTTGCTATTTGTTAATAAAATAAATAATTGTTTTCCAATAAAGAAAAAGCTATGATTCACAGTGTTTTAAAGTATATATATGTATTTAATGATCTTCTCTGATATCTTTCTGACAACAATTTTCCATTATATAGAGATAAATACTCTACATGTGCTAGGATTGTGAAGCATAACAGATTGTACAGTGTGATTTTCTATAATACTGAAATCAAATTCAGAGCTTTTAAGAATTGAGCTGTCTGCAGCCTGAATAGAGATCTTTGGGAGGATGCTCTTATTTTCCTTTGTCCTTGTAACAAAAGTCACTGATTAAGAATGTGTTCAATTGTTATGAGATAAATTATGGGATTCTTTGCACTTATTAATGTCATCCCTTTGACTTTCTGATTACTCACGAATTTTCTTTTTCTGTGTTTCAAAATATAATTTAATTTTATGTACTTTGTTTTAGTCTTTGTGAGGTTGAATTTCAGCTTAGTGAAACTCAGTGAATATAGCTATGGATTTATAAAGGAGTGTGCAGATTTTTATTTTTAAAATACAAAATCTTATCATGAGTTAATTTCTTCAAAGTAGCATCTCCCTATAATTTATGATCATTATGATTTGGTTGTTATTCAGTCAAGAGATGTCCAAATGCTCATTTCAGAATGAAGGCTTGAACCAAAAGCCTTCAAAAGAGTAAACCTCGCGTGCACTTGTTTAGTTTTTCTTTCTCTTCTGAACTGTGCTCGTAGGATTTAAGACAGGCAGTCTGCTCACGTGTGGTCATTCTGTTCCTTAAGATGTACAATACTATGATTAGGTTGTTTACTTCAATGATGAACTAACTGAGGTGGCTTTATTTTTATGGATTATTGTCAGAGTAGAGTAATAATACTGTATTATAGTGACAGAAGACAGGCACCATGACTTTCTCTAGTGTGTATTAGATATCCAGAAGTGTATGTTGCTTGCCATCAGTATAGCTGAGCAAGTATTTTCACTCTTCCACTTTATGGGTGGTTTTGGTTTTTTTTTTGGAAGAGTATGAAGTTCACGGTAAGCTGGAGGCTGTGCTGGTAGCTTGTACGCAGAAATCTTTTTCTTGAACAATGATTAAAAATATTACGCTCCAGATCTGATCAGTGCAAAAAATAGTCCTGCTGGTACTGGACTTGATACGTTTTCTCAATAGATTTTGCTTCAATCTTGAGAGAGGCACATTTACACAAACAATTTTAAATGCTTCTTTTATCAGAAAGAAATTTTTATTCTTTTTGATAAAGAATGCCTATCTTCTAAACTAGATTGTTTACTGCTGAAAGAAAGGGCTGTTTTGTTTCATTGCTTTTGAAAACTAACTGAAAGTATTTCTTTATAGAAGATATTTTCTCTTTGATTTAAACGCTCCTGCTTTCTTCATTTAACAAAACTATCACTGCAATACTATAGTTTTTAATTCTCTTTCCTGTATATCCGTAAGTCTAATTTCATCACAACTTCCTTTGTGACTGATTCCTTTATTAGGAATGAGGCTCTCCTAAAAAATGCTGAAACAATTTTTCAAGTTGGTGCACATTTGCTAAATAACCAGCTGCATGACTGAGCACAGAATAACAGCTGGAGAGCAGGAATTCAGGTACCAGAACCACACACAGCCTCATCTGACAGTTCCCCAGGGGCTGCAGGCATGTTTCCTGTAGCTGTCGGAACCAGAGCTGTGAATATTCTGGGGCTGAGACTAGCAGAAGTTCTTGATCCTCTCTGCATGACAGAAAAGCTTATTTCATTCACTCTTTGCACTGTTCAGTTGCACAGAAATGACAGACATTGCATTTACATGCAGATGTAAAGCAAGAAAATGACAATTCAAGGGAGCCACGGTGTTCCAGTTAAACCATTTGGACCTTTATTGATGTTCCTTTTTGGCATGAAATCAATATTTCCGTCCTTTTCTAAAAATTGCAAAATTCTGCCTTCCTTGTCCCTTAGCTCCCATGAGTTCTTGACAGTTTTATTTCATTGCATTTGTCCTTCTTTCTCCACGTCTGTAACATTTTACTTGGAATACAATCTGGCAAAGGACAACTTGTGTCTTCCTGCCAGTTTCTTCTTTGACTTTATTCCATCAGGATCAGACAATAAGTGTGATTCTAAAAAGTGCAGGTGTTGATACATTTTCTTCATTTTGAGATTAGATCGTCTGATTTGGTACTTTTTGAAGCATGTTGCCTGACTCCTATGGTAAACTTTGTGAAACAGTTGAGGTCTGTGTTCGAAAGCACCAATTGCATGCACCATGTTCTTGTTCAAAGGGAGCTCAGTCATCCACAACATTGAAAGACTTCAACAGGACATACTAATACTTTAGGTTTTGTTTGTTTGTTTATAAGTTACTCTTGGTGTCACTTTATAAGTGCAAAATGAGCCATTAAAAGATTTAATGGATTTTACTGTCATTTTTTCCTCCATAAAAATAAAAAGGAATAGAAGGTGGGGTAATTCTTCTCTTTATTTCATACAGAGATAACATGACTTTTTTTCTTTTTCTTTTTCTTCCTACATGGAATCAGGAGTGATTGTGACTATAACGTAGTTTCCAGAGCATTAATGCTCAGTGATATGGAGCTCTTAATTGCTCTCATTTGGCAATGAGAGCTATCAAAGCTGCAGCTTGATTCACATACTTAACAGGCACAGAATTTTCCATTTGGCCACTGAGGTACAGAAATGTGGTTTTTTGCTTCTCAGTAATTCTGTGTGGTTATCATTATTCTTTTAATTCTAAAGGTACATATCCTGCAGGGGAATATCACTGTGATGGGCATCAGCACAGTGCTAAATATGATAGTTTTTCTGTTAGATGCAGCAAAAATTTGCACTACTCTATTGCCTACTGTTTAGATCTCATTTCTTCTAACTGCTTACATAATTTCTTTATTCAGGAGGAAAATGAGATTTTTTCATAGTCTGAATTCCTCATTCACTTATTACTACTCAACTAGTGTGATCAGTGATGGATATCACTGATACAGTGCTAGGGAATTCCTTACATTGGTAAATGAGATATGCACCTCCAGTGTTAAAATTGTTGCTGCTTTTTTGCTGTGTTACAATTGCTGTTTTTTTTTTTCTTCAGCTATTTGACCAAATGTGAGATAGGCAGCTGCTTGTGATGTCTGGCAAAGCAGATAATTGGATAGGCACCTTTAGACTCTGTGAAACAGGTGTCCTAAATTTTAAGCTGTCTTGTGGGATAGCTTATGTATGTGGACAGAAGCGGGAGAGAGGATAGCATCAAAGGTGAATGCTTGGGCAGGTATTTGTTACTATTTCAAAAACATTTCTCCCCACAATTTAAGTACATACAGATGATGAACTGTATTGTGCTGCATGCATTCTTTTTTTTTCACTCTCTGCAACACTGCTTCATCTGAGCTTCTGATTGCTGTGCATTTGCCTAAGTGGCTATCAGACAGAACTTTGTTTTGTCCTCCTTTCTCGGAGAGATATACTGACTACTCTAGATTTATTCCTAGATAACATTGTCTCTCCACAATACAATGTGCTGTGTTCTTGTAAAAAAAAAAAAAAAAAAAAAAAAGGTGAAAAGATTTCTCTCCAAGTCATGACTGATTTCCTCAGTCCTGAGGGTATGTTGCCTCCTGCATAGAAATGTCTGTCTCTGTAGGAAATCCTATTGTGTAAGCAGAGCAAAGCTGTCACTAAGCTTCATCTCACCTCTTGGTCATGGATTGACCTGTGTCCAAGCTCTGATAGTAAGGATTGAGACCTGAATGCCAGCTGAACGTCTGTGAGGAACCAATTTAGATGGAGAAGTTTGGTGTGTTTCTCTCAGTCAGCGTTAGCAAGGAATGGCACTGAGATATTTTGAACCAACTTAAGTTTGGAAACTGACACCAAAAGTTTGGATCAGTTCACTAGCTGGTGACACACATGTTGTATGGGAACTGTTGATCACGGCCTGAACCTCTGACTGACCACCTGAGGCAAGCAATGAGTCAGCTGCAGGAACACGGGTGAAGGCAATTCACCTGTGCTACCAGAAGGGGTGGAGCCTGGCTGCACCTCTCCTAGATCCCATTTAAGAGCTGACTGCCACCAAGGGAGGATTTCTTTCTGGAGATTGTTTGTTGTGGAGTTTGCTGTGAGCCTATGAGACTAGTGAGTGTTTCCATTTATTTTTATTATCTTTCCACTGTGATAATCTTACTAAACCTAACCTCTGTATACCTATTGATTGCACACCTATTGATTTTACAATTGTACATCTATTGATTGTACACATGTTCACTTAAATATTTCCTAATTTGGTCTCTGCTTAATTGTGCCATTTGATGTTCCTAGTTTTCTCTCCGTATAGTCAGAGATTGAGATCTCTGTTATAGGCATGTTTACTGCTGTAATTCCAGGTGTGTAAGTCCACAGATACATGTATAAGTGTGAACTGGATTTTTCTTTTCATGTTTTGTTGTGGCTTCTTTTTTTTTCCTAAAGAATCTGGCCTATGACAATCCATTGTCAGTAAACAAGAGCAATAATGATGAAAAAAGTTACGGTTGCCTTGTTTTACGGGGAAAAAAAATAACGTAGAAACCAATGCCTATTGCATAGGGGCTTAATAACACTTCCTGATTCAGTCCAGGTTCCAACTGGAAGGGTGACCTTTACATGGTGTGTATCAGGTGTTACTGATTTTCTTGAAGGAAGGAATTAAACGAGGGTCAGAAAGCTTTGTTACAACTCAAAAACTACAAATCAAAACTTTACTATCGGTTTTCTAATTTTGAAGTATTCACCGAATTATGAAGTATCCAAAAACATGTCCTCCGATTATTAGTGGAATAGAATATCAAAATTATTTAATTTTTTTTCTTTAATGCCCTGTTCATGTCCTGGTTGACATCATTAGTGCAGCTCTGCAGAGATCCTGGGCCTGCCAGCAGGAGTGAGGAGAGAGGAAAGGGCACAGTGCTGCTATGGGAATGACAGAAATTATTTCACACACCCAAAGGTATTTGTGTTGGTTAGGGTTCCTGAGAAGCTTGGTTTTAACCTGTTGTGGTTTAACCTGGCAGTAGCTGAGCACCACACAGTCTTTTGCTCATGCTCCCACCTCCCAGTAAAATGAGGGAGAGTTGAAAGGAAAAACAAAGTAGAACTTTCAGGCTGAGATAAAAACTACTTACTAAGACAGAAAAGTAAGAGAGGGAAATAACAGCAATGATAATAATTATAAATTGTGTATGTACACAAAATAAGGGATGCACAAAGCAGTTGCTTATCACCCTCTAATTGATGTCCAGCCAGTCCCCAAGCAGTACCAGCCTCCCCCACCAGCTCCCTCAGTTCTATTGTTTCCTCATGTGATGTCATATGGTACAGAATGTCCCTTTGCTGTCCTGGTTCTGTCCCCCCCAGCTCCCTGGGCCCCCTCAGCCCCCTCACTGGCAGGGCAGTATAATATGCTGAGAAACCAAATATCTTTGGTTCTGTACAGCCCCACTGAGCATCACCTAAACATTGGTGTGTTATCAACATTGCTCTTCTCCTAAAGCTGAAAGGTAGCATTTATATCAGATGCTACAAAGAAGATCAACTGTGTCCCAGCTGAAACCAAGACAGAGTGAATCAAAGTTAAAAATGTACCTCAAATACTAAAAATGCATCAAGATGCCACTTACAGAAACTGTATTGTCAATATAATTTGCTGTAAGAGTTTTGTGTATGAAAATCAAACTTTCACCTGCCATCTGGTGGAAATAAATTGAAAAGCTATAATGTGTACCTCATAGCTAAGGAATACACCTGTTTTCAGCTGGCTGGTAATACAGAAATTTGCAGTGCTGGCTCTGTATTAAGAACACTGTGGTTGTGCTGCTGTCTTACTGAGTGTGCTAAGAGAACTGTAAGAGTCCTCTTTGCTTCAGTTTTTGTAGAATAAAAGAAGTTGGTATCCTAAGATTAGGCTTGACTACAAAACCATAATTCAAAATGATTGTTAGAATGAGGATTATAATGGTGAATAAAAAGTTGATCTCAAAATACCTAAGTAGGAAAAAACTATAGCTCATAAATGTGGAGCTATTTATGTGTGAGGGAAATAAAAATTGTTCGTATTTATTTTCTGTGCTGCAGATAGATTTTTGCTTTTACTACATGCAGAAGGTTTTAGCAAATTGGCTGTTAACAGCAGCAACAGAAGTCCCTTGTCTTCTAACTTATTGCTTCTCCATTTGTTTTCTTATGTATCCTTCTCATTGCCTGATATTCATGTTATATGCATTGTAGTCTTTTTCTAGAAGATATTAAAAGATTTCTCTCTTTTAATTCACTGAAATTTAAGCAGGAAATCTTTGAAGTCCTCCTGAGTAGAGCTGTAGATCAGATGGTCAGCCTTGATACTGAAGCGGTGCAAGTGGTCAGCTTCGATAGATGGTGATTTGAAGAGGAAGAAACTTTTTCATGTTTCTTTGCTAGTAACCTTTAGCTTATGTAGTTGCACTCTTTAAATCTGTAGTCGCTTTTGGTACTACTTGAGCCTCCAATGTGTGATATGTACTCTCCTGTACTTTTCTCCTGGCTTCGTTCTCTTTGAGAATGCTATTTGTTCCTAAGCTTTGTTGCATTCTACAACTGTGAAGCTCTTCATTGTTATACAAAAAAAAAAAAGTATGGAAATATTGTGACTTTGTTTTTAGCAAAAGCATTTAAGCAGTACTTAATAATCATTAATTCAGTGGTACAGCAGTAACTAAGGAAAACTAATTAAACTGAGAAGTTGTGGAGGTAATTCAGAAGTTTCTTCTGTTTTTTGTTTTTTTTAATCTTTCCTGTGGCTTTCAGACAAGATGTGGTAATAGACAAAATAGAAAACCAGGATATTAAACTGCACGTGCACGAGAGTAGCATGAGCAATTAAGAAATCCAGACATCTTTTCTAGCTCAGTTCTAGCTTTTACAATTTGCTGTAACTATTAATAAATCTTTGCTTGTCATAAATTCTTTATAATTTTTATGTCGACTTACTGTTCCCAAGTGATCTCTGAAATCTTTATTTTTTTCAGTTAAGCTCCATTTAAATGACATTTCAGTGTATTTTGTCGAAAGTAGGTATTTTAAATAGTAGCAAAACTAATATACAGTATTAGTGGGTAAGATTTTTTTTTTCCATGTCAGTCTCTTTTTGCAAGTAAGCCTTTCAGGTGGACGTCTACGATTCTATAGCACAGGAAGATATTCCAGACTGTCTGTTGAAGCTATCTAAAAAGAAAACAACAACAAAAAACATTTTGTTAAGGAGTAGGAATAGAAGGGGCTATTGTTAAGTTTCCTTAATATAATTCATTCCAATGTGGTTTGCATCATAGAAGATGAATTAAATGATGAGAATCATAGTGATTGGGTTCAGTAGTTCTTCATTTTTCCTTGAGTACAAAACATACCTGTTTTGCTCAGAGAAAATAAAGCAAAGCAGACCTCTGGTTAAGGTATAGGAAAACAGGAAAATGTATGGAGTAAACCTTCTGGGAGCCATAGTTCTACAGTAATATTCCATCATATGTCACCTGCAGTACACTAAATGAGTTTTAAAAGTTTTTAATTCTCCATATCACCAAATAAATCACTGCAAATCACTGACTGCAGCAGTTCTCTTTTAATCAAGAACGTTACAATAGCAAGTGTAATATTCTTCCATTAGAGTTATGTTTTGAAAATTTGGTAGGAAAAAGTTATTAACTTTGCCTTTAGGAAATAAATTGCCTTTAAAACTGGTAGCTTTTTACTGCTCCCTGCATATAGTTAAGATCTGGTTGCTGCTTCAATCAAGAAAGAAGTAGCTACTAGTTTTTAATTGCGATAATCCCACAGCAGGGACAACAGCACTGTGTGAGCCTGAGCTGGGTTCACTTTGGGCACTTATGCTAACAAAAATTCTAGTTAAAGAATCAATTCTACTTTCATGTTGGGCAAGTTAAAACAAGCAATCAAGCAGTGAGATAAGCTTTCACATTTTTATTTGACTGTGTAGCTATTTTAAGAATAAAATTCGTCCTACTACAAACCGAGCAAACACGATCTGAATATTTTTAAGAGATGACAAATATGAATTAATAGTAATTTCTACACCCGTTCCAATGTGGCAGCTACCTCTCTGTACAAAGTAACTACAGCAGAAGCATTTAATTAGAGTTTATTTATAATTGGGATTAATAAGAGATGTTGAACTTACAGTGCGTAAACCATCCACGTTAACTTGCAGTGTGAAAATGTCTGAAGTTCATTAGTTATTTCATACAAGAACTTCCTTTTATGTACTAGGAGTGGTAACAGAAACTTAGTGCACCTACAGTGTGTTTGGTACTTCTGCTTCAATTCTTCCTATCAGCATATTTCTACTGAGATTTCCTCTGCAAGACAAATGTTCGCTGTCTGCAGTACTCTCAGTTGTGTAAAGGTTTCATCCTTTAAGATAATGGCGTAGTTCTAGAAACTTCAAACTGAAGTATCTGGTTATGTGCTTACCCTGTAGTACATTGGAAGTGGTACTCTGTACAGATCTTGTACATACTACATCATGGTAAAGTATTTCATTGACAAACCATTCCTAAATATTAACAGCTTGATCAACCAGATGCAGACCACCAACGCTACCAGTAACATCTTTCTTGAAGATCAGGACAGGGCTCTAGAATGAAGATTAGAGTAAGGAATATAAAAACGTGTACCTAACGCTCCAATACAAAGCTTACATTGTAAAACAACATTAAAAAAACTAAGGGATATTTTTTGAATTCTCTTGTTTGGGGATTTCTGAAACTAATTCCCTTTTGTCTATAAGACAAAAATATCCCATTCTGTGTAGATAACTATAATTTAACTGTATTAGATGTGGCATAGATCTGATTCTACAAATATGTTTTCCTTTAGTAAATGCCATCATCTAGTTTCCTGGTAGTGTTTTGTGCTCAGGACCTAATAAATGCAGATTACTGAGCTTGGCTGAGGGTTCAGCTATCTGGTAATTGTCCATTCTATGTCTTGGATTTTGTAAATTCTGTCAGAAATACCCAA
>JAOWBP010004006.1:13925093-13939522 GCA_028571105.1 Tragopan temminckii
CCTCTTCTCCCAGGCAGCAAACAGGACCCAAGGACATGGCTGCAAATTGTACCAGAGGAGGTTTAGGTTAGACATGAGGAAAAACTTTTTCTCTTGGAGAGTGGTCAGGCGCTGGAATGGCCTGCCTAGGGTGGTGGTGGAGTCACTGTCCCTGGCAGTGTTCAAGAGGCATCTGGATGAGGAGCTACGAGATATGGTTTAGTAGCTGTGGTAGCAATGGTAATGGGCGGATGGTTGGACTAGATGATCTTGTAGGTCCTTTCCAACCTTGTGATTCTATGATTCTGTAAGGTCGATGGTATCCTGGGCAGTGCTAAAAGCAATGTGGCCAGCAGGGTGAGCGAAGTGATCCTCCCCCTCTTCTCTGCTGTGGTGAAGCCACATCTATAGTACTGTGTTCAGTTCTGGGCTTCTCAGTTCAAGACAAACAGGGAAATTTCTTAGAGTCCAGCGGAGGTCTACAAAGATGATGAGGGGCCTGGAGCATCTCCTGTATGAAGAAGGGCTGAGAGACCTGGAGTTGTTCAGTCTGGAGAAGAAAAGACAGAGAGGATCTTCTCAATACGTATACCTAGCTAATGGGTGAGAGTCAAATGGATGTGGCCAGACTTTTTTCAGTGTTCAGTGGCAGAACAAAGGGCAACAGCCACAAACTTGAACATAGGAATTTCCATACAAACGTGAGGAAAAACTTGTTCATTTGAGGGTGACAGAACACTGGAACGGGCTGCTCAGAGAGACTGCAGAGTCTCTTTCTCTGGAGATATTCAAAATCTTTCTGAATGCTTTCCTGTGTAACCTGCTCTAGGGAGCTTACTTTAGCAGGAGGGACAGGCTGGATGAACTCCAGAGGTCCAGTCCCTGAGATTATGTGATTCTGTTGTTTTTTTTTTTTCCCCTTGACAGAAGAAAACCCACAAAGTCCTGAACTTTGAATTGGTTGTTTGAATAAAAATGAATTCTAGATTGTAATTTTTATTTACTTATCTTTAAATTATTAAATCAGATTAAGATAATCTTGGAGAATTGAAGGGTGTTTGGCTATTTTATGTGAATTTAGAATTCATAAAAATATTTACTAGACTAGATGTACCATAATGGCTGTTCCTTTGAATCTCTATCCTCATCTTGAATGACTTAGCTGCTGTACCTAAAGACGTTTCATGGATGAAATTCACTAAACAATTGCAGTGTGTTGTCTGACAATGTTGATCTTTCTCTTAATGTTCATTAAGCTTTCTGTAGCATCTTCCATTAGGAGCCAGCAGAGATTTGCAGCTCAGAAATACTGCGTACTAACATGAGATAAAGCCCAAGCTACTTCATAACTCATAATCACAGCAAATATTGGTTGGCCAGTCTTCTTAAAAAGACTTTAAAAAAACAAAACAAACAACAAAAAAAAAAAACCCACAAACTTTTCAGCTGTTGTGGTGCTCATAATCACATTAATTCATATCAGATCTAACAATTTAATGGCAAAAAATTTGTCATCCATTGAAAGAATTTTAATGTGGACTTTGGTTCATATGTATTTAATATTCCGTTTCAGTGTGTCTATTTAGGTGCAAGTATTCTCAGGATAATGTTTTGAATGAGAATATTCAAATTCAGGTTCATTGGTGGCTTATTTCAAGATCCTGGTGAGAAACAGACGGCATTTTCAGCAGGGAAGAATAACATAGGAATAGCAGTTCTTGCCCAAATGTTCTGCTGGAAAAAAATATTTTTCTCTTTCCAGGTGTGTTGTTTCTTTTCCACATTATATGTTCTTAACATATTTATTTATTCCTGTAATCAACTTTCCTGCATCTTAGGATATCTTTCTTAAAGATATCAAGTTATCGAAGCTATTTATTAGAAATAATGAGAGTAACTTTCTGTTACTGCTCTGAGGGGTAAAATGGCATTTTGATGCACTCATATTTGACAGTAAGTCTGAATATATGGATCCTTATTCATTTAAAGTCCTCTCTTTTCTGTTAGGGGAGAAAAAAATTGTTTTCTTTAATTTCTTGAAGGGATCATCCGTATTAAGATGGCTAACATTGCCTTCCTTGCATAAATTTCTTAACATCCATTTAGTTCTTCATGTCTCTACAATGGGCTTCTGCACCTGGCACGCTTGTCTGGGCTAGTTATAACGCTTTTCCCAAGAGGGATTTTCTTTCATGTGCATCCCACTTCAGATTTTCTGTTGGTATTGGCATCTGTCAGAGATCAAAGAGAGGATTAGTTCTCTGTACTTCCTCAGATAAGGATATTTAATGGAGCAAAAGTGTTTTATTTACTTATGGTTGAAAAGTAGTAAAGTTGTAGTAAAGCTTTATATAATTCTACCTCTGGGATGAATTATCGGTGTTTTACAGTTCATTACCAAATGGGCAATTGCAACAGACAAACAGACTTCGGCTACTAGAAGCCTTTTGAGCCCACATATTTGCTTGGTGGGAGTTTATCTCTGTTAGAATATTCTCTTGTCTAATATCTTTCCTTTCTCTCACTGTTGTTTGAGTAACTGCCCCTATGTAAGTCTGATTCAGATATGCAACCTGCTTTAAGGGGGAGTTCTCAAGATGCATCACTCATCATGCAGCCAGGAATGCCTTATTTCTTGCTATAGTTTTTCCTTAATTTTTGGATGCAAAAAGTATGTGTGTGTTTCTAGATTGCAATGTAGGATTTTCTACAGTCTTTGTTTACTGAGTTGGAAGTCTGGTATTGTCACATAAATACTCCTGGGGCTTGCAAACACAAAATGTGCTACTGTTCAAATAGAGCACTGATAGAAACTTATATCATGAACACTGAAAACTAGAAGTGATTGCATCTTAAAGGTTGTTCCATTCTACCTTTGAACACTTTACTGCGGTGTGGAATTTATAGCTTTGAACTGTTGCTGAAACACACTTGGAAAACCTCTTGATGTTTGTGGTGTTAATGGATTCTGCCTTGGAGTTCAGTTGCTCTGCATTTTAAAATCTGACCCTACACGTGGCACAAGTCATTTAGGAATTTTGTACCATTAAATGTCAAAGTTTTGCACGTTCTTCACAGTTCTTATATGGTTTCCTCATGGAAAGTATTCAAATCAGACTGTGCTGCTGAATGACTTCCAGAGTAGAATGTCATTTTGTACATCTGGTGTTCTGCTTAATTGTCATCAGACTTCAGTTTTCAACATAGTAATTGCTGAGCTGTCTTTGGTGCTTTGAAAAATAAGTTGTCTTCAAATCTATTAATGTTTCTGAAATGTGCACTTTTCAGAAAATGCGTTTCCTGTCATAAGGCTTCAGAGGCACAAAGTTGAGTTCATCAGGCTGCTATCATTACAGACAAACTGTTACAGGCAAAAAAAAAAAAATTACAAATCTTTTGACTACCCTCTTTGTCTCTGTGGAAATTGAGAAGCCTATTTATTTTATGTTTGGAAAATTAAGCTAGTTGATATATGTTACTTTTTGATGTCCTCCTAACAGAAAACATTAAAATGTCCCCTACAGAACTGACCAAGTAAATCTAGTAATCAGGCCTACTTTTACTTTCTTTAAGACTTTTAATGCCTCACTTTACTTTCACTGTCTGGTCACTGTGCAATGAACACCCAAAAGAAAAGAAAGCAAGAAAAAAGATGGTTTCTGTGAGACTCAGTGGCAGCATGTTTTGTCCTTGAAGTATCATCTTCTGCATTGGAAGATGTTACCATGCTAAGACAGCAGCCAGGCCAGAGCCTGCTTCCTTATTCCTTTGTGAAAGTCACTTTTGTTGTCTTTGTAGGCACCAAATAATTGTGGACATTCTGTATCTTGCCGAAGTAGGTGTGTGTCTATGTGGCCCGAGTATTTGGCAGAAGAATGATATAACCTCTTCCACCTCCCTTCACTCTCTATAGGATCTCTTCATCTTTTCTTTGCCCCTTGTATTTTGTGGTAATTTACACGTTAACGTAGATTCCTGCTGATAAACAGGTTTTTGGTGTTTTTCTGACTGGATAAATTAAGGTCAGTGGAATTCCTGCAGCTTGCCTTTCAGCCCATGAGATTAGGCTGCAGCAAGAGACATTAAGCTTTCTTGTGTAGCCCACTTAAGCATGGAACCTGCTGGCAGATAGTTGCGTGTCCCCTGGCTGGCCTGCAGTGTTGCTGTCTCCTGCTCTGATGCTGGGTCCAGCTGGCCTGGCAGAACAGCAGTGTGACAGGAAACAGAAATGGGAAAGAGTCAAATGCTGACTAGTGAAGCTCTGGTAAATCCAGAGAGCTTGACTTATTTCAGGGTAATTCTCTAGTGCTTGACTTTGCAGGCACCTTAATGAAGTAGAAGGTAGCTTGGGAAAACCACAGGTTGTAAAGGAAGAAGCAGTACCAAGGTCACTCATCAGAGTAATATCTTCAGATATGAGCTATACCATGAAAGGGCTGCTAGTAAGTTCAGTTGAAAGGTAGCTTTACTGTAGCATTACAAACCAAAACTCTCAGTCTCGGAGGAGGAGGGGAGCATGCCTTTTTTTGGAAGTGTCCTAATCTGGAAGACCCATTCTACATTTATTTGTGCAATGCAAGAATAATTCTCCAGCTAAATATTGTTATAAAGAATACATTGCAGTGAAATACTGCAATTTATCTGCGCTTGCAAGTGTACTTGCATATTTTCATAATTGTAATATCTTCATAATTATCCATTGTGCACGTTGAAGACTTTATGAAACTCTAATGTGTTTATAGACTTGTGTTTTCAAAAAAAGAAATTTTCCATGTCAGATTTATAATGCAAGACCACAATATTTTGAGAATAGTACTCAACTTCTAAATTATAAATCATATTTTTTGATGGAAGAAGTGACTAAGTATAAAATATGAATCTTGCATGTTACAGTACTTAGCCATGCAATCATTATTTGAAATTCTCTTTCAGGTCTTTACATTTATATTCATTTGGTTTCCTCAAAATGGACATGGCTAATATATTATTAAAGTTTTAAAAATTGGAATCCATGTAGTAAATGTTGATGTGTTTTATGGTTCAACAGAAACTGATGTAGCAATGAACTTTGGTATTTGCTAGCCCACAGGTAAGATGTTCTTACTGTTTTGATTTGCATGTGAGATCACTGATACGATTTATTGGGTATAACTGCATAATTTTCAGCAGGAGAGCAGGTGATAGAACTTCTTGAAAGGAAACATAATGTAGTGCTAATAATCTTTCTAGAATCAAATTTACATCTATACATAGGGGAGGCAGTTAACAACATGGGTTAGGTGACAAGTGTCGAGATGTCTTGGTACTCCTCAGGTTTTCCTCATAAGCAGAAATGACACAGATCTTGAGGAACACAGCTCAGCAGATGTAAAACTGCCTCTTGTTCTTACTTTGTCGTTGGCCTTATGGGGTTGTGCTTGACAGATTGATTGCATTTGTGATGCATCCTTTGTAATTTATTTGGGCAAGTATATGAAAAGGAACATGTTGATATTGGAAGTAAATCTGAATGGCTCTTGTATATCTCCTATATATCCAGAGCATATGAGGGGGACAGAGTTATACTCCTAAAAATGATGCTTCAAGTACATGAATATGTATAATTGCAAATTCCAGATATCTTTAAGTACTTCCAGAATGATAGCTTTATGTAACTCCAAAATTACAGAGCAATATATGAATTCATATTAAATTCATATTAAAATCAATTCAACAGACCTTCTTGTGCTTCAAAATGTTCTACTTTGCCTACTATTTCTTGTTAGCAGTTTTGAACTAACGTGATGATAACTAAGGTGGTTAGAGATGCATACCAAAGGGTCTCCAGAGTAGGAGGATGATGTTTGAAGCTTTTTTTGTGTGATCACAGTGCAAACTTTACCAAAGAAAGTTTTGCGAAAGCCTGAGATAAACCTAAAAAGTGTCTAATCTGGTTTCCTTACATCAAATTAGAAATCATCCTTATTAAAAGTGATCCCTAATCAAGATTTTTTCCAACCCTTAAATCACTGTAGAATATACTGAATATTTTACAACAGCAAAGAGAAGTCAATACCAACACAACCAACGTGCTTAGGTAAAACTGTTTTTGCTGTAGACAATGGGGATATGAACATATAATCTTTCTTATTCTCTGCAGTTCCTGTCTTATTTGTACATTTCAAAAAAGTAAATGGAGGAAATTATAAGAAAGATAAGAAAAACACATAACCCTATTTCATCTGAAATGCTTTACTTCAAGTGCACAAATTTCTGGAGCTACTTAACCTTCAAATTTGAGTGAATGGATCCTTGAATAATTGAGTTGTAAGACTAGTTGCCTTCTGTTTGTTCTGTTTTGCTATGTTTCTGCTGTAAGGTACAACGACCAAGCACACTTAATAGATATCTGCATTGATTGCTTGAGATGCAATGGAGTTTTCACAGCTATTCATATAGCTTGCTATCATAACTTAAATAAACATGGCCATGTCTTAAAAATATCATAATCCTATTGTCCAAATTTTTTATGTGATCGTCATCATAGATTTTCAGTCACTGAGTATGTGTTCAGGTTTTTGCAAACACCATTTCTTCAGATAGTGTAAACTGGTATGTGCCTAGCTCTAAGCCCTGCTAGCAGAGCTTTTCCCCACTCCCCACACATAAAAGGAGATGCTTTTTTATCTGTAGGTTCTAGAAGGCACTTCTTTGTCAAATCTGTACTCAGTGGGGGAAGAACAGATATATAGTCTGTTTTTCACCAGATGTTAATCTCAGGTCACTAGGATCTATCACCTGTGACCTGAGACTCCCAAAAAGGTTATTACAGATAAAAGGCAGAGACTTGCTTAAATGAAAGAGGCTTTTCACTTCAGCAGTAATAGATGGGCATGATAAAAACTAGAATCTTTCATATGCTGAAATGAAGATACAGAATGTCTATTTCCCCTCAAAGTTGCTGCACAAGTAGCACTTTTGTGATGAACTTTTGTTGTCAGTATTAATAACTTGAGGAAATTTTGTTCTATTTGAATTCAGCAGGAGACAGAGTCTTACGTAAGGACTTGCTTTCTTCAGAACTGATGGTAGAACATTCGTATTGAAAAGCGATCATTAGAACTTAATTTTTCAACAGTGACTAAATTAATCACCTAATAAGAAAAAACAATCTTCATAATGAAAATAAACTAAAATACATTTTTTGGTATATTTTTGTATCCTGATTTATCGAGTGAGACGTTCCACTAGCAGTCGTACGGAAACATTTTCAGCATCATTTATTATTGTACATAATCTAATTTACTATCTAAATGTGTTTGGAATGCAAGTGTGCTGTGCTTACTGTGAGACCTGGAAAAAATCAGCAATGCAACCATATCTGAAATTAGAACCTATATGAAAAATATGTCTTAATGTTTCTTCAGTTTAAAGCCATTTCTAGATTTTTCTGCATTTGTGACATTATTAAGATAATATAGAGATAGTACAATCAGCAAAAATGAACTTATAAAAGAAACTATGTATTCCAATAAAAGTAATTACTTCACTGGTATCTGGGTCTGTTGATGATTTACCCAATAATTAGATATATTTATAAATAAGCCTGTACTTCCTGACTCAGCTAACTTTCTGTTTTACAGTATTTCTTAAGATAGTGTTCAAAAATACCTGAGGAAATAGATCATTACAGAATCTAATTTCTTGCATTCAGCACCAAATCAGATCTAAATTTCTTTTACATGACAGAAGCAGAGTGAATACTGCAATGTCCTTGGAATCCAACATGGTTTTAATTGGATTATATATGTTTTAATGCTACTGTGGAACATGAACTTAAATGCCTGGGATTAAATTTATATGACAGGCTACCATTCTCACTAAAGTGGTGCATCATTTTATTTATTTTGCTTCAACATTTCTTGACAAATAATAAAGCATTAGGTCCTTAGTTGTGAAGGTCTTGTTGCTATTTTATTTATTCATTTTTTTTTTTTTCTGGAGGGTCCTTCCATTTCAAAATCCTCTGGCTGACACACAGCTAAGTATAACAACATTCATTTTAGACAGAGGGGCCAACAGTTCTCAAGCTCAGCAAGAATTCAAGTGAGATACAATTTAAGATAAGGAAAGCTTCATTTAGGTAATAAGAAATAACCCATGATAAATGAGACTTGTAATGCATTATCCTTCTTAACCTTCCACCGGGCCCATAATTATGCAGAATATTTAATGTACTCTAATAATCTGATCTTAACTTGATAGCCTTTCCACTTTATATACAGAGAGTAAAACACTACAGCCCTGTAGATTAAAAAATAAAGACACTGATTATTTAACTGTAATAAATAAACAGCGCTGTGAAGATGAAGATAAAAGCATGATGCGCAGAGTATGAAAATAAATTAAAATGTTAGGAAACAGGTGTGAAGAGACTTTGAAAAGAGGTTCGTATTTTTCATCGTGGCATTATTGTGGTTTCGTGTCCCAATCAAAGTCATTTCTACTGGCAATGAGAAGGTAGATAAAAGTAAATCATTTCTAGGTTAATGAGCGTATTATTGAAAATTTAAAAAATTAAACATGGGCACATTTGGAAAAATAGAATGGCTATAAATTAAATTTTAAAAGCTCATTAGCTGGGGAATATGAGATCTTTAAAATATTGTTCCAGTCCCTCTGTCCTAGGCAGCAAGCCTATTGTAACTTCCAGTGCACCAGTGTGTGTGTGCGTGTGTGTGTGTGTGTGGACTGGCTGCAGACACCTGGCAGAGGAGAAAAAAGAGGCTGGAGGAGCTGTGGGTGGAGATGAGGAGATGGCTGGCCAGCTATAGGCAAGACGGACTCAACTTTGAGAGAGGTCAGTTACTGCCAGTTAAAACCAGGTGGGCTCAGCCAGGCTCTGTGGTGTAGAGGCCCAGGCCTTTCCTCACAAAGCCCTGCAGTGTGCTGCACAACAGCACCCAAGCTGTGCTAAAACAGGTAGCAGTTCTGAATGCAGTGTAAGGTAAACACTGGTGCTTAGTTGCAGAAAAGGGTTTTGCTTCACCTGTGACATCGGTGTTATTTTTTCAGATAGAGATATTAGGTTGTAGTTGCAACAGAGTTGCACTTATAAGCAACTATGAGTATGTATGTGTAAGAAGCAGAGTCTTTTATGATGTGTTTGATGTTATCCCAGATGTGAAATTTAAACGACAGTATTGCATTGTAGCTTTTTGAGATACAAAGCAAATTGATGCTAGTTTGGTTTTGATAAATAGCTACATTTTAATGTAGGACAATCATTTATGAACCTTTTGTGTGTAGGTCTGCCCGTTCCCTCCTTGCTCTGCCCTTCCTGTTACCTGAGGAGGTCAGAGCAGTGCTCATGTCAGCTGTGCTCCTCTCCTGCAGCATTGCAGGAGCCTAGCCCTGTGCAACCAGGCTATGGCATCTCACTTAAGTTAAGCCCTTGCTGTCCTTTTTTTCAGTCTGTAGCTATTACTTAAGAACAAAACCCAAGTGCTAGTGACTGAAACTTAAAACTGGGAGGAAAGGCAGGGAATTCAGCTATGTGCAACCCTCAAAGTGTTCCGAGTGCTGCACATGTGTAACAGCCGTTCTGCGGCTCTGCCTACTGCAGATAGCAGCACGTTGCCTTGTGAGGAGTAGTCTGCTTCTTTTCCTGACGTGGGGAGTAGCAATTCTTCACAANNNNAATCAGTATAACTCCGTGATATCAAGGGCTGTTCTATCAATGGACCTTTGACGTGGGTTGGCAACAGATATCTTTTCAACAGCTATTAGAAATTTTTGACGGATCTTTTCTGTAAGGCTGCCAGAAATTAAGGGCTAATGGTTTCTATTATTAGTCCCTATGAGCTGTGTTTGCATTTGTTCTCAGTGCTCCAAATTATTAAATCGTACAGTAAGTCCCTTGCTCTGCCTTTAAATCTGATAAGATATGAATTTTGAGACAGTTAACGAGTTTGTTCAACTCGATTTGACTTCACATACAAAACTGTAACCACCGTAGGGCATATAATGTTTGTCTGTAGCAAACTTCATCCATCGATAAAATGTAGTCTAGCTGTACAGTACTATACCTTAAGGGCTGAGCACATTTTTTGAGCATAAGTAATAGACCAGATTTTAAAATACACCTTAATTTTTTTATTTGGCAGTTTTGTTCAGAGAAATCATAAGGGGAATATGTAATAAATGTATTCTGCATGTTGTGCTTAATTTCTTACCTTATAGCTTGTTCTATTATTCTAAAGTCTGAATCTTTTGGAAGAAGGAGACAGGGTAACAGCCTATATTAATGAGTAATTAATTGCAGTCTGTGATGTTCACCAGATGAAAACAGCTAATGTTGACACCCTTATATTAGCCTCAGTAGTGTTAGTTTGGACAAGATTTAGTCTGGTCCCTGATAATATTTGTTTCTAGCGTGTGTTTTTTAAACTGTGCAAAAGGCAGCTTATCACTTTGAGCTTCCTTAGGGACTGAGGCACATCAGTGCATCCTCGCATAGCATTTCCTCCTCATTTTCATGACAATGAATTTACATACGGCAAACCACTCTGCAAACTTAGCTAGTGTATAGCAAGTACTGTTGGCCAAATGTGCAGAACTTCTGTGCAACTCCCAAGCAAATGTCATGTTCTTCACTTGAGTTTGGCTACTTAGGTATTTATCCTCTTACACAGGATCTCAACCGCTGTGACAGAGTGCCTGCTTGAAGAAGCAGCACGAAACACAAAGACTATGTTGTGGGAACTAAAGTGATTCTCAGATGTTTTGGTGGAGTTGCTTGCTGTTTGTGCCTGTCTGTGTAAATTCATTCCTAGAGAAATATGTGGGAGTGCTGCAACTGTGGAAGAAGGGAGTTCTCTGAGTTAGGAAGTTTTTCCTGTGTGGCCAGGCAGCTACAGTGCTATTCAGAAACTTCATACTGTGGGGCTCTGGGTTTCATCTCTTTGTCAGAGCTTGTAATGAGATGCTCAAAAGGAAGCTTGCTGACAGTCTTTAATGATATCTGCATTGAACATTTCAAATAAGCCAAAATCAGAGATTTTGTTCCTTTTCCCCTTTAGACCAGACAACGTAGCTAGAATTGAGGGCGAAGTTCTCATTATACAATTTTCTTTTTTTCTGTAAAGATTTGTCAGCCCTGGGCACATGCACATAATACGCAAGTTTTGCTGGAGAGCAAAAGGTGTTTAAATGTTTGGGACAAGAAAGATCTGCTTAGAATGAGCAATGATGTAAAAACCAGTTGCAAAATTACCCCTGCTCTCTTTGATGCCTGATCTCTTCATTCCTTTTGTCTCCTGTTTTTTCTCCTAGATTTAGTCTGTAATTAATTACAAATTTGTTAGATTCTAATATCTTAGAATCTTAATATGTATTGGTTACATTGAATGCAGTGGCATTATGCTTCCTGGGAGCTCTTTGTTTTCATCCAGAATCTGAATTATAGCAGAGTATTGCAAGTCGTCTTTAATGAAATTCCCGTGTTGTCTCCTGCTATTATTGAATAGACTAGTTCACACTGAAACAATTATTTTGGTAAGTTGTCTCACATTGCCTAAGGATAAGGTTTGATCATTCATGCGGCTGAAGGGATTGATCATAGTCCTTGTGAACAATTCCTCAATCTGTGCTTGTTTATTGCATTTCTTGTCTTCCCGCTAACCACTCACAGCCTGATCAACTTGGTAAGGATCTGCTATATCCGACAAAGATGAATGCAGTATTTTATATGGTTCTTTCCTGGTATCAAAATAAACTATTAGCTGTAGCAGTACCTGTTTAACCACGTCAGTTGAAATGCATTTAGGGCATTTCAAGCTCACTTCTAAAAAAAAAAATATATACACACACACAAATATAGTGGTTATTTTCTTTAATTTTTTTTCACACATTTGAACATAGGAAGAAATATTTCGCATTAATACCAAAAGCACTATATAATTAGGAAAATATTTATATGACAAAACATGATTGTTAGCAGTGATACATTTGTTTGGAGCTATTAGGAAAATTTCTTTCCTTCCTTCAAATAGAAATTATATGTCCAAGGAATCCTGAAAAGATTTCTGAAAAGGTTAGGGACTTATCAGATGTCCTTTAAGAGAAGCAGACCCTCTTGAAATGAGGCTAACCTTGAGCCCTCCTATCAGTCAATCCATAGCTTGAACAAGTGAATGTGCAAAGAAAGAAGTACCTTGTGCCATCGTTCTTTCAAAAATTGTTTTAATTTTCTTTGAGGGAGATCAGAGGGGTTAATGTACCAAGTAGCAAGGACAGCTTGTCCCAAATGCTGTCAGAGGTCAGCCATGAGAAGTTAAAGGGGAAAACCAGTTTGAAAGGAATGAGTACTGATCTCCAGAGTTTTGGAAAGAAGCATTATTGTGGAATTTGATAATATTTTTGATGATTACTTTAGAATCTTGATTCCATTTTGTGTGTTGCGAGTTGATTGCTTTCACGGCTATGAAAAGAGCTTCTGACCTTGACCAGGGTTCACAGTTATTAAAGCGCATGACAGACCAGAAGCATATACTATTTGGCAGATGACTGATATGTTAGGAGAAGTCATGTCTGTCTTTACTGATAAAAATAAGAGAATATCTGAACTGATAAAATTGGAGACTGGGCAACATCATTACGTAACACTCAATGTTCTTAAAAAGATCCATCTGATACAGCCATGCTATTATTTTATTTTTTTAAATGTGGAATGGGTTTACCTGTGTCAGGGGAGCTGGAACTGGATCATCCTTGAGGTTCCTTCCAAACCAAGCTATTCTATGATTTTGTGATTATTTGATCTTTAAATGAGTTTGTTTGTTGTAAAACAATCTTTCCTAGCTATTAAGGTAGCTTGAATTAGAATAGTAGTAGGAAAGTACTAAATTGAAAACAACGTTAAGTGGTATTGATTGTATGGTAGCCTTTAGATCAACACAATCAACCACAAATATGCAGAAATGTAAAATTCCATTTCCTTCTGAAAAGAGAGTTCATGGGAGTATGAATGAAATAGGAAAAAAAAAAAGTGGACTGGCAGGCTTTTCATAATCTAACCACTATAATTACATAAAATTTCAGTGTCCCATGCTGCTGTGCTTTCACAAAGAATATTAGGCTGATAATGTCATGAAATAAAATGTTACTTACAGCATAAAAAGACCTTGAGGAAATCAGTGACCACTTGCAGAACACAGTAGCTGAAACAATTTCAAATTTGTTGACTGTATTGCTTGTTTATCCACAGTAAGTAGCAGCAGACAGTCACTGCATTGACAAAGTGGCTTATACCACAAATTGGTGGTGTTTGAAGACAAACGAGCACTTAGATTCAAGCAAAACAATACTTTGGTGATGGTTAGCAAATAACTATGTTCAAAGTAGCTTAAGTGTGATGAACAGTATGTGTGAGTGCCTTAATTGGCAAATTCTTTGGGGTACGAGCATGAGTGCATTCCTCCTGTGACACTTGGAACATAACCCTTGTAACACAAGAGCTATGTGACCTCCTCCTGGCAGGAGGTTGGAATGAGATTATCTTTAAGGTCTGTTTCAGCCCAACCCGTTCTATAACACGTTCATCACTTTTTCCAGCGATGGTTCTTCCATTGCTTTTGCTGCATCCTGACATGACCAGTCATTGCTTCAATTCTTTCAAGTTAAAAGTCACATGTATGTATTCGGGTAGAGCAATTTAGTACCAGAGGGTCAATTTGAGTTGATGAAGTTGAGAAATCAGAATAGCAGGAGAGTTAATGAGGTTACGTGGAGCTGAAAGCCAGTGTTTGTCTACATATTTGAGTGATTTCCCCCCAGAGAAGCATCATTTCTGTTACTGCCTCGAGAAACGAGCCTGAGGAATCCATACGAGGTCTATTGGCTGTTTTAGTTAATTTTACAGAAACCTAAGATTTATGCTGATGTTTTCTTAGGAAGTCAGCAAACCCCTGTGTGTGTCTTGGCTTTGATGGAATTATTTAATTTCAGAAACATATTATAGCATAGTAAATATTTTATGCTTCACAGAGAAATAAACGTAATATAACTTGCGACATACATGGTAGCCTGGCATGACCTCTTTGTCAGACTTTATACAAACATAAAAAATTAACTACTTAACAGATGCTCTATTGCTAATCTCAGGGGTTTATTGCTTTTACACATTTTTATGAAGTCATTAATTTTCCAGAAGTATTCTTCCTGGAGTATTCTGAAGTCTTTTCAGAAATTAGCAGTTATCAGTCTAATGCGTTGTCCTCCTGGATATCTCATCTACAGCCCCATTTCACTTCATTTGGAGGAGTCTGTTCATTTTGCATGAACTGTACAAGTTCATTTTAGGAATTTGCTAACTAATTTGCACACAACAGACATGGATATTGGCTCTTATAACACTGTATTCTGTATTTAGTTTGTGCATTGGTGTTGTGAAGAGATTATAGTAGATAATA
>JAOWBP010004006.1:13941651-13963342 GCA_028571105.1 Tragopan temminckii
AGGTACTCTCTCCAAATAAGGAAAATGTTCATTCAGTTTGTCATCTGATAATGGTAATGGAGACTTGCTGTTATCTGCCTTTTTTACTGTCATGGTAAAGTACCAGTTCTGCTGGCTTTCCTGTTAGTTGACAAGGGAGATGTTTCCATGAGATGAAAGCTGTTGCAAGCTGTTGAAAAGAGACTTAAAAGATGAGAGAAGCACATTTAACTAATGCTTTTGCAGAAATGTATGTTTATGATTTACATTGGCACAGGTTAGTGATATGGATTTTCCATTCATTACTCTATGATCAACATTTATTTCAAAAGTAATTTTATCTATGTCTGGAAATATTAGAAGAAATAATCCTACAGCATCAGTGTGTTCTGAATGCAGGAGAAAAATTCCCCAGAATTAAAGTAGACTTTGTAGTAAAACCTGGATCCCATATATTAAGGATTTGCGTGTGCAGCTATGATGGCTGGCAGTGCTTTTCCACACACAGTCTCTGACCCTAGAGGTTCTTCACAGCAAAGAAAGGAGGAAGTGGTAGTCATCTCAGTCTGTCCTAAGTAATAAGTACTGTAATAGTTACCTAAACCAATTGCAAGAAATGTATATCAAGTTAGAAAGTGTTGTGCTAATTAGTAGTACTACCATATAAAGTTGGTATTTCACTTTTGTTAGACCTATTTGCTATATGAGATTTAGTTTTCCTTCTATCTGACCAAATGAATGCTTCAAATGCACAGAGCAGCAGTCCACTGATGACCTATGTTGTATTAAGTCTGTCTGGAGACATTTTCTGGCTTTCTCAGTTATTCTTGTGTATTAGAAATTTGGTTTTGTGTTGTCAAACTCTGCTACAAGTAAAGCTTAGGCTTCTGTGCAAGTATTTCCTGTATTATGCATACCCTACAGCGACAGATCTTCCAGTATTTCAAAAGGCCTAAGAAATCACGATAGCTAGCATTTCAATGTAGATGCAACTTGTTAAGCAGTCAAATTTAGGCCTGGCGGTAATAAAATAATAGTACGGGAGTGGTTGTAAAAGAAAACTCAGACAAATGGTTCCAGAAATTATGCTTAAAACTATAGGCTCTTATATAGAAGTCACTTAAAAGTAGTCCTGACTGCACTCAACTTCTGTCTTCAACTTTAAACGCTAGGTTTAGTGAATGATTTTTCCCTTTCGTTGTTTCTATTTTGATGTTGCAAATTGATTTGAGATGAACCTTAAGTAAAAACTACCATAAACTTTGTTTTCTAACTGGTGAATACGGTCCACAGCTGTTTATCTTTACTGTATTTTCATTGTGTGGAAACTGCAGGGTTGTTTTTATAGTTGGCTTGCCTGTTTACTGAGGAACTGAAGGATTGGTGTAGCTTGAGTTTCTTGTTTCAGTCTTGGCAAGTATTGTTCAGCTGTGATTGGAGGCAAATGGAGACGACGTTTCTAACAGCAGTAGAAGGGTCACACCAAGTCCTAGCATGTCCCTTGTGCAGCCAGCTAGTGAGTGACTTATTGGGGTAACGTTCATACAACTTGTAATCCACTTCTATGCTCAGTAACCTGTTATTGGATTTATGACCAGTGTTTCCTCTCCAAATGTTTATGTACAAGCACATTCTGTTGCCATAGTCCTCCATTAGTCTTCCATTCTCTCAAATAAAGTGGGATCTCTTTCTCCCCATTCCTTCCATGGTGCAATCTGGTGCCACGGAAAAGGACAAGCTTTGTTACAATCCTTCAGAGAGGGGGTTCAGAATGCCTCCCCTGCTCCTGCTGTGACATGTTCTTTCTCTCCTGGAACCACAGCAGTTCTGACACGTTCAAAAACAGAGAATGAAAGGCTTTCTAAAAAGCTGTCTTCTGTGCATCAGCAAAGAGCCTGTCAGGATCTCCTCTGCAGTAATAGCAGGGAGATTGTTAAAGGTGAAAAAGGCAATTTGAGATTTTGAAAAATGAGACCGCTTGCTCGATGCTTGCTTCACTCTAACTTCAAGGACAGCTGGACATGCTGAGATTTGTCACTGGTTTCAAACAATGAATGTGGTGGGACTGGGCCTTAAAGTCTGCACAGTGGTTAGAAGATAAAGCCTGATGGTTTTATGTGAAATTTTTTTTGTGCGTAGGCATCTTTAGTCATTTTGCATGTTGCTGAGATAATAACTAAACTAGTGGTTCTGCCTGAAATAAAGGAGCTAAATCAGAAACTTCAGAGCAAGCTGCAGTGGTATGCAAATATCCCAATTCCATCTGCAGTTGCAGGGCTGCCAGCTTGGAGCTGAGGGGCCCTGCTACTGGAAGGGGATGCAGCTGCAATGTCCCACTGCTCCATAGGCACCTTTTTCTTTTTTGCAATCCAGTGAAAGCTAACATGTGAGTAGCTGATTTGGCATTATGCATCTTTAAAAAGAGCTGACTTCTTTAAGTGGGTTCTTCACTACTTTAAGACTCACTTTTTCCTCTCTTTTTTTTTTCTTTTTTCTTTTTGCTAAGGCAGTATGTGGCTTACGTAGTTTGTTTTATTACACCCACTCTGTCCACTGAATTTGTTTGCCTTTACTATTTATATTACAATGAATAAAATATTAATAAATGAGTTCCTTTGATTTACTCCACAGTGCATATAGATGGTATTATAAAATCACCCCACTTCACTTCTCCCTAGTCTGTCTCAGTCAGTACGTTACTAGCTCACTAGTACTTAATTCATGCAAATGAGGTTATTCTCCACTGAAAAACAATTTATCCACCAAAGTCCCATGTTAGCTTTGATTCACTGCCTCCTTGAACTACAGTAGATGCTGTGGCTTTGGGAATGTAGGAGTACCAATCAGTTGTGTAAACTGGGATGTGCAAAAGGGATGTTTGTTTCACAGGAAAAGAAAGAAATAGTTTCGATCCAGAAGTAAATGAGAACTTTACATGTGGGGCCCTATTAGATGCAACCTTGATGTGCTTGTGAATCACAGAATGGCCTGGGTTGGAAAGGACCACAATGATCATCGAGTTCCAACCCCCCTGCTATGTGCAGGGTCGCTAGCCACCAGATCAGGCTGCCCAGAGCCACATCCAGCCTGGCTTTGAATGCCTCCACGGATGGGGCATCCACAACCTCCTTGGGCGGCTTGTTCCAGTGTGTCACCACCCTCTGAGTGGAAAAACTTCCTCCTAATATCTAACCTAAACCTCCCCTGTCTTAGTTTAAAACCATTTCCCCTTGTCCTATCGCTATCCACCCCCATAAATAGCTGTTCCCCCTCCTGTTTATATGCTCCCATCAAGTATTGGAAGGCCACAATGAGGTCTCCCTGGAGCCTTCTCTTCTCCAAGCTAAACAATCCCAGTTCCCTCAACTTTCTTCGTAGGAGAGATGCTCCAGCCCTCTGATCATCTTAGTGGCCCTTTTCTGGACCTGCTCCAAGAGCTCCACATCCTTCCTGTACTGGGGGCCCCAGGCCTGGATGTAGTACAAATGTGACACGTGCACAGCAGAGAATCTATGTAAAACCTGCAAAATTCCTGCTAGAGACAGCAAGCCCTGTATTATACCTGTGCCATGCCAACACCAGCACATTTCCTATAGTTTTAATTGGGCTGATGTTGTTTACAATTCAGTTGTAATCTGCTGACAATAGTGTCTGATAATGGCGCTGTTAATCCTCTCCAGCACTAAATTCTAAAATAAATATAATAACATTATACTAAAAAGACGCATAGGCATTTTCCTTAAAAATACCATGATTCATGCAACACTTATTGTTTTTTCCATGCTCTGGTTTGACCTGTTTGAAAACTGGATTGAAAACCAAAATGTTTTAATCTTACAAATATAGCTTAAAAAAGTAATAATGTGCATGTTTTTCAGTTCTTGTGTCACTGGCATTTATCTTTTGTTGATCAGGTGTAAGTGTAGGCTGACAATTTTTAAATGATACATTTTAAATATCTTTATTTTTTTCTTCAGCGGCCATTGGTTTATACATTCACTGTGTGATGGATAGAGGTAGTTATAAGTTGTGACCAGCTGACCGGGGATAATTACTTAGGTGTATGTTCTTGTATTCATTCTTTTCTTGACACGTTTATTGCCCATTAGCTGCAGCTCCCTGTAGTCATATGGAGATGGAAGTCTTTGAAAATTGAGTTGGTTGAGTTTGGGACAAGGAGTGCTGGTGGAGATTTGGTCCTTGTATCTTTGTTTTAAAATCTCATATTTCTTAAAAATATGCTGTGATTATTTCTTCATGCACTTCAGGATTAATAATACTATGGAAGAAGAAAATAGTATCTTTTCATGTGAGAATGTGGTTGCTAAAATGAAGATCTGAGTGTTTTCTGGCTCAGGTTGAGGCATTTTTTTTTTTTAAACAATAGGTTTCTGTCTCTTACTAATGAAATTCTACCAAAAAAAACAACCAACCAACCAACCAAACAAAAAAACCACCCAATCCCAGTGAATGGGAATTTTGCTGCAAAAAAGAAAGGAAATGGGATTTGGTTTATAATCCAGTTACTGAGCCTTCTTTTTATGATGAGATATATCTGTAAATGAGTGGATGAACAAACTGGTGTTTAATGCATTTCTTTGTCTAGGATGGATGTAATTAGTTTTTATAAATGTGGTACTTTGGAGACCTGTGCAACTTCTGCACATGATTCATTGTAAAAGAGATAAATGCATTAAATTTTGTTGGGAAACTTTATCTATTTTTATTGAGTTTTACTTACTTTCCCAAGTGATTTTATATATACTTGCTATAATGTGTAGAATTGTCTAGTGGCTTCAGTTAAGTTATACTTCCTATTTTATTTTCTTTGAAACTATATTTTATATGCAAAATATATATATTTTTAAACCCTAATTTAACAAGTTTGGACTTCTTCACTCTCATTAGATTTGCTATTTTAGGGAGCAAGCTAAGATAAAAGATTAGTGAAGCAGTAGGGCGTTGTGATACTGCACTACAATCATCAGGAAGGTGTCTGAAAAAAGTGATGGCTAACATCTTTTAATAAGGTTAAGACCATAGACAGATCCATAGAATGTGTTGGAGTCTTGACAAAATAACTGAGCTGGAATCAACGTGTTAATTACTGTTTGCTTTAACATAGATAAAGGTATAGATATCAGTTTCACCCTGCTATTAATGCTGGGTCCCACAAGAGAAATGCAAGAAGTGCATTGCAAGAAAATGCAATGTTTTTTAAGAAATATCAAATTTTCTCTCAATGAGCAGTCATCAGCCCGTATCAATAAGTAAAAATTCGGGTGCCATTTCTATAAAGGTGATCTTCTATTCAAGAGACAACTCCATTGTCTAAAAATATAAAATATGGATTTGGTAATGATAAAATATTTGCTGTTGTAGTTACTCCTTACGGGTCTCAAAGCATTTCATAATTGGTAAGGGAATAAAGTCTTATAAGCACTTTTTGTGGTCTCTAGCAAGAAAATCCAGGATGTCTTTTTTCTTCGAGTTTCAGGATGCTCTTGTCTCTACGTGCAATTACATAAGCTGTTCCTTCTGCTTTAAAAAAGAGTTTTTATATTTAAGAGATAAAACAACAAGAGTGGTAGCCTTCCACATCAGGTCTTCAAGAATCATGAGATCTTACTTTGGTTACAGCGAACCTTAAGCCTTCTGGAAACTTCAAAACTGACCACAAACCATCTAGAGATTCAAAAATGTTGCAATCGTGTAATCCTCAGTCTGTTATCATGTTCATAGAAAGAAACAAACAAAAAAGCTTAGGAAAGATATTGAAGAGAGATAAAAGCTTATCTTCAAATATTTCTGCTTTCAATGTGGGATTTCAGTTGCAGGAGAAGAAAAAAAAGCAGCAAAAACGTGTCTGTAAGTGCTGTCTGTTGTGCTGTGCAGCTCCGTAGGTTCCATCCTGTCGTCTTACCTGTTTACTGCATCTTCATTGAGAGCAGCGTTGCTTCATGGAGGTCAGGAGCATCCCAGAGGACTCTTTCACTACACGGAAGAGAAAGTTTACAAACCCTGTAATTTGCATGAAAACAGAAAACAACCAGTGCTCAGGATTATCTGTTCAGGCTAAGGTTTCAATCTGTATTTCTAAAGTTCTTTGTGCATTCACAGAATCACAGAATGGCCAGGGTTGGAAGGGACCACAAGGATTTTGAATCTCCATCCCCCCTGCCACATGCAGGGCCACCAACCTCCGCATTTTGGGAGTAGATAGCCTTTCTTCCATCTGTAAAATTTCATTTCCCTCAAGAAAGTCCATCTGAAGGAGTGTTAGTCACCAGCTGGCTGAACACGAGCCAGCAGTGTGCCCAGGTGGCCAAGAAGGCCAATAGTATCCTGGCTTGTATCAGAAATGGCATGGCCAGCAGGAGCAGGAGGTGATCAACCCTCTGTACTCAGCTTTGGTGAGGCAACATCTCCAATAATGTGTTCAATTTTAGGCTCCTCACAACAGGAAAGACATCAAGACCCTGGACCATGCCCAAAGAAGAAAAGGAAAGGAGTCAAAGATCTGCACACTAGAATCTGATTAATGTAAACCTTGGGAAAAACCCTATGGATAAGTGCTCAGTGTGAAGATGATTTAAGGGAAATGCTAGGTACAGTGAGCAGAATGCTGAATCCCTTTAAAAAAAGAAAAGGGAGAAAATAACCCACCTAGCACTCTGGTGGATTGTTTTGAGCATTTATTCCTGAATTGCCATCTGATTTACAACATCTGAAGCTGGACATCTGATATCTGAGGCTTTTCTTCGTTGTTCCTATTGGCATCTGTATTAATAGAAAATAATTTTTCCTAAAGTCCTTTTACGTAAGACTCAACAATGTGAAGTTTTCTACATAGGGAATTTGATGTGTAGGAGTCCCCAGTTGATTTTCCTATAGCTCAAGATAAATTTATGCCCTTGGTTTCCTGAGAATGAAGGGTTGAACGTTGGGTTGGTCCTAATATGTATCTCTGCAAAATCTAATAGAACAAATGTTCTATAATGATATTATAGCACTATATCTTATGTATCAAGAGCTGCATTACTAATATATGTCTGACTAAATATAACTGTGATTGTAACAAGCCTGAGAGGTACAGAAAATGGGCCAGCAAAGTAATATACTGACATTATCAGCATTCAGTAAAGTACATGCCTAATATCAAATATAGACTTATGAAAGTCAATTTAACTGTAAGTGTATATTGAAGTGATTTGGTGGCTTGAATGATACTTGCAGAATACAGTAGTTCTAAAACATAGAAAATGAAGGTTGTTTTTTTCAATAGAGAAGAATACATTAATTTTGGTAGATAATAACATTTATTTGCCATCTAGCTGATACTCAAAAAAAAAAAAAAAAAAAAAAAAAAAAAAAAAAAAAAAAACCGCCAAAGACATTTATGTATGGTTTTCCAAACTTATTCAAAAAGTGTGAAAGTGAATATTAATAATATATGATAATTTTGTTCTCTGTTGTTTTGAATGTAAGGGATAGAGCTTACATTTCCCCTGATGAGTAGGGATAGAGGCTAGTTTTGCCTGAATTCAGACACAGTCTAGCTAAGAGAAAAATCTTTTAAAAGATAAAATGACCTAATAGAAATATTATAGTTATTGTAGAAATACTCTGTGGTTTGGCACTCGCTTGTAAAAACAAGTTTTCTTCAGTTAGGATTATTCCCTTACATTTTGATGACTAAGTGGTAGCCTTCAAGCTACTAGAATCTAACATTATATTTATAGAATCATAGAATGGCTTTGGTTGGAAAAGACCTCAAGGTCATCAATTTCCAAGCCCTCTGCTGCAGGCAATGTTGTTAACTGCTATATCAAGTACTGTATCAGGCTGCCCAGGGCCCCATGTAGCCTGGCCTTGAACACCTCCAGGAACAGAAGAACAGGTTGCACACAACCCTTCTGGACAGCCTGTTCTGGTGCTTCACCACCATCTCAGTGAAAATTTTCCCACTGACATCCAATCTAAATCTTCCCTCCTTTAGTTCAAAACCAGGCCCCTCATTCTATCACTATTTACCCATGTAAAAAGTTGATTTCTGTCCTGTTTATAATTTCCATTTTAATACTGGAAGACCACAATGAGATCTCCTCGCTGTCTTCTCTTCTCCAGGCAGAACAAGCCCAGTTCCTTCAACCTGTCCTCACAGGAGAGGTGCTCCAACCTTCTAATCATTTTTTTTGTGGCCGTTCTCTGGACCCTTTGCAAAAAATCAACAACTTTCCTGTGTTGGAGGCCCCAGACCTGGATGTAATACTGCAGATGAGGCCTTACAAGGATAGAGTAGAGGGGGATATTCAACTCTCTGCCCTGCTAGTCACCCCTTTTCTGATGCAGCCCAGGATACTGTTGGCCTTCTGGCTGCTGTCTCATGTTAAGTTTTTCATTTACCAGAGCCTTGTATTTCTCCACCCAGCTACTCTCAAGGGGTTCTTCTCCCAGTCTGTATACATATTTGGGATTGCACTTCGCTTTGTTAAGCCTCATTAGGTTCTCAAGGGCCCATCTTTTGAGTTTAATAAGGTCCTGCTGAATGGCATCCTTTCCTTCTCTTGTGTCAGCCACACCACACAGCTTGGTGTCAGCAAACTTGTTGAGGGTTCCCATCATTGCTAACAGGTTGGCCAGCCTGGTAAAGAGGGCTTTTAAATAAGTAAGATAGGGGAAGGAAGGGGAGGGCTATACAGGTAGAGTGAGTAGCTTGAGTCATGATGTCCCCTGTGGGTGAGTGCATGGGAAAAAAAATCATGGAGAATCTCTGTTCCAACTTCCTCAGTTTGAAGAGCCACAACAGGTTCCTCAGTTAAGTCTTTAGAAGGAGTAGGAATCTTTCTTGTTGTATGAAAACTGACCGCATTCCAGCCTTCCTCAACAGTGTTGGGATGTGCCATTTCTCATGGTACAGAGCCTCCCAGTAACTCCACTGGTGTGAGAGACTGGATCTTCTGAAGGTGCATGATCACACTGAATGCCCATCTGTTTCCTGCACATCTTCTCAAATACTGAGAAGTTGGATTACTTCCTTGGGCAGTTCCCTGTCCTGGTGCCTCAACTCATCAAGAGTAGCACACCTTCTGCAGAACAGCTGGCTGACAGACCAGGCTGCACAGAGAGGCCTCAAGCACTCCCTTCAGCCTGAGACCTGCGCAGCTACATCAGCTGTCAGAGGGTGAGTCCAAGCCTCTGGCATAGCCGATGCAGCAACACCAGTAGCTACTGGAAAAAGAGCTTTTCAGCATGTCATTACCATTTCTGATGGAGTGTTCACTACTGGAAATGTGGAGAAAAAAAAAAAAAAAAAGTAAATAAGATTTCCTTCTTTTGCCTGCTGCGCTCATCACTTTCTTTCATAAGACAAGAATCACTTGGATAAAAAGGACTCTTAGTTCTTCAGGAATTGGTTGTTAATGGTTTAAAGATGTTACCCCATGTAAGTAAATGCATGTATTATATTTGACAACTGATGATTCTTGCACATTTCCTCAGTCACTGTTTTTCTTTTTCTATAAAAACTCTTTGGAAGGGAAGATGTTACTCTAAGAATTTAAAAAAAAAAAAAAGCAAAAAAAAAATCACAACTCAACAGTGCTATTGCCTTGTAAAGGTGACCTTCTATGAAGTCACCAAGACTACATTGCAAGTTTAAGTTTACCTTGTTTTGTTCATTCATAACAGCTATTTTTTTTTCAACCTGCTTAATATGCAGATATTCATTTGGCTGCTCTTTGATTATTTTGAATGTCACTGCTAATTAATTGCTGAAAATAATCCTGTTTAATAACTTTAGTATTAATAGTGCTGTAAGATATGTGTAGGCCATACTCAAGGGGTATGCTCAAGCTGCCTTCCTTCATTTTTCAAGACCAAAAAGGAATTTTTCTACATTAGACTTCTATTGTCTTCACCCATATTAAATTTAGTGTTTTCAAGGAGCTTTGGTGACTCTGAGATGCTGGTCTTAACTGAAATACTCCACCTTCCTGTTGCGCTTTCTCACATATAAGACTTTTCCTGTTTAGGCTTACTTGCTGATCTTTCCATGTAGTAACTGTGTGGGATTTATGGGGCTTTTGTGATATTTTTCTAAATAGATATTAACAGATATTAAGGTTAAATAGCCTAATAATAATTTGGTTTATTCTGCGTAATGCAAATTCCTGCATAACTCTTACATCAGGTAAAATGATTCTTGGTTGATTTAGGACTTACTATATAACAAATGGCTTTAAGTTGAGGGAGGGAAGATTTAGGCTGGATATCAGGGAAAAGTTCTTTACCAAGAGAGTGGGGAGGTGCTGAACAGGCTGCCCAGAGGGGGTGTGGTTGCCCTGTTCCTGGAAGCATTCAAGGCCAGGTTGGTGGCCCTGCATGTGGCAGAGGGTTTGGTTGGAGCTTCATGATCCTCGACGTCCCTTCCAACCCTACCCATTCTATGATTCGAAGAGATACTGAATGCTAATTTGGAGACTTTGACTGATGGGGAATTCAGCATAACTGTAGGTAAATTGTTTTAAGCTTTAATTATCTACATGGTAAAGTAGCGTGCTTTATTTGTAATCTAAATCATCGTCATCTTATAGCTACTGTGTATTAGGTATTGGGAATTCAGCAGAGATTTAACAAGGAAAAAAAATATTCTAATTTTACATGAAGTGGGGGGAAAGATTTCTGAGAGAAAAGATGCTGTGTTTTTGGGAAGAGATTTTAAAAGGCTGCGAAGAATCTGTGTTGAGCGCGTATAACTGTGAAAAGCATCACAGCTGCCTAAAACTATACAGAGGGGAAAGTAGGGAGGGAAAATCACCTTTCCCTCTCTGTTCGTCTAAGCCTATGATTTAAGGCTAAAATGTAATTTGCTAGCAATGTTGAATAATGGGAAGATGGAATTCAACCTAGTGTGAAATGCATTATATCCCGGTGCCATCACTGTAATGGGCAGCCTTAGCATGTCAGTGAGAAGCACTGTTTTCTGGACAAAGAAGGAATGCAGATGCCACGTCATTTGCTAGGCTTCGCAGTTGAACTAAATCCAACGCTTGCCGAATTGCTCCCTGTTCAGTCCCCACTCAGAAACGTGTTTGAAATGTTTGTAGACTTGTAAAAATTTCACTGTAGGAAAAAAAAAACACCTTCTTGAGTATACAAAGGCTTGAACAGCTCTCATTTTAAAGATTAATGTAGGCTAGTTTGATTTATCAGCAAAATGTGCCTCACATCAATTTTTGAACCAATGGGCAATCCGTCGGGTGAGGGAGAAAATGAATGCCATTAAATCATTTTTGTCCCTTTTAACTGTCATCTTTTCCTTTTCCTACCATGTGAGTGTTGTTGTGACAATATTTGGTGCAGAATCCGCTCAGTCATTCACTGACTGTTGCGTATTTCATTTGTTCTGTAAAGTGCTGCCGCTGGGGAAGAGAGCAAAGCAAAACAAAACCATTGCCACAGGTCAAACTTTGAGGAATCCAATTTTATCAACAGAAGTCTGGAATTCACAAGCTCTAATCTGATATTTTAAAGTCCCTAAGGTGAGCAGTGAAACAATCCAATAAAAGGGACTTAAAAATGTAGGTCTTCGTAGAATTTGCCTCTAGAACTGCTTTAAAACTTCAATATACCACTGGCCTAACCTATTAAAAATTGAATGAGTTAATTGATTTGGTGAATGGGGTTTTGTGTGGCTTTGTTATGGAGGATTTAATGTATTAGTACAAAACCTAAAATAAAATAATGAAAACTTAGTACTCCACTAGGAGAAAGGCAGAAATGTGAGCACAGTGAGTAGGAACTTTGGAATATCAGTTTACCTGCCCTAAGTTTGACTTAGGGTTAGCCATGATTAATTTACACTATTTGCTAGTTTGTATTTTGTGTTATGGTATATTAGAAATGTAAATGTGTCCTTGCAGCTGATACTGAAGCTGATCTGAGGTAGCTGATAACAGAAGAGCAGAGTGACCACTCAGAAAAGAGCTTCATGCTTAATGTTTCAAATTTTTTAATTAAAATTTTGAGCATGAAAACATCTTGAGTTCTGATGTGTTTTAAAAAAATAAATAAATAAAGTAAAATCTGTAAGTATACCTAAGCATACTTTTCATGTATACAATTGATTCATTCCATTTGTCTGTGTACTGCTAACTTGAGGCAGTAAAATGCTATGCAATAAATAGCTGTAGGACTTGTTCTTTTAAGTCTGTAAATGTGTTTGAAGTATAGAGATTGGTCTGAAAGTAATGCCTCCTTTTTATTTCCGTGGAAATGACAACAGATACGAGGAGCACAGTAACAGTTTGAGGACATTCTCAGCTACGGAATACTTTCTCAACATAGTTACCACCATTACCTCTATGTTTTTGCCAGCAATGGGCAAGAACCTGCATGCTGGGTTCATAACAATCTGCACCAGTGGAGATTCTCTGCCGTTTGGTCTCCATTAGTGTTCAGCAATCATCAGTGAATGTCAGTGGGATTGAGAATGCCGTTTTCTCCTTTGGAGGAATTCAGTTCCACCCCTTTGCTTCGTATGCATATTCATGTGAGACATCGTTCTGTCAGACTGCCCCTCTGCTGCCAACTGTCTCATGGGCACAAAATGGAATGGGATATTGGTGGGAAGGTTCAGCCTCTACTGTCGTACCGCTATCTGCCTCCGATACTGTGGGCCAAGATCATTAAATACGAGGCATTACTTTCAGAGCAGCCTGCTTTCATAATGAAAGCATTTGCAGTAGAAGTGCAATATAACCATTCTTTGTAAAGCACGTGCAGTAAAATCAAATATATCAAGGAAATCTTGGTTTGTGATTCTGTGATTCTCTGCAAAATGTCATCTGCATAGGCACCTATGGTAACAAGTAATGCTGGGGCAGTAGCCAGTCTAGGATACAAGGATGGAGTTTTGACAGTGCACTCTGATTGTCCTTGGGTTTATAAGATGAGTTTTATAGATAACTAAATCTTAATAAGTTAATGCAGAGAATTGCCACCCTGTATTTGAAAACTCTGTGCATTACCCAACATATTGTTCTTCCTCCTCAAAAAGTTAAGTACAGCGTTAAGCTTTTGTGTTCATATGAATTATTGAAATGATATGGAAATGCATATGCTCACTCCCTAGGCATATTTTCCTAAGCATTGACTGTCTAAAAATGATTAAAACCAACCTTCAGAAAACTTTTCTGATGTTAGCTTGGTGCAATTGTTTCATGAAGGGCAGTGCTTCACTAAAATAGTTGTTTTTCTCAGTGATTGTAATAGCAAAATGATTTCTAAACTAATGATGATATTGCACCTATAAAATTGATCATTCTCTACCAACAGTCTTGGAAACATCACATTTGGAAACAGAACACTGCTTTCACTGATTGCAGCTTTGCATGGAGAGCAAACGTATTGCTTTTACGTAGAACTTGTAAGTGTCTGACAAAAAGTCAAGTACTCCCCGATAAGACATTTCAATTTATATTCCTGGGCTAATTCTGACAGTTTATCTATTACAAGGTGTCTTTATTTATTTCTCTCCTCGATTTTTTGGCTTTGTTCCCATACGTCCCGCAGTTATGTTTCAGGAGGGCATGTGGATATTGCACTCCTCCAGCAGGGATTTAAGGGGACACGTGTGACTCTTGTTCCTGACAGTAGCAGCCTGCCTCGTTTTTGCAGCTTAAAAAGCTAAAAATAGCAAACACTGTAGACTTTCTGTGCTGATGGCTTCCGTTTCACCTCCCCTTATGTAATCTGATTGTCAGCTAAAGCAAGAAGGAATGCTGTCTCCATCATGATAATTTTAGGTTCTGAGAAGTGGTGCTTTGTTGTGTTTTCTAAGTAATCTGTTGTAGTTACTGTTAAATGCTATAAACAACAGTGTGTTTTATGAGAGCTAGACAGAGGGAGCTGCCTTTTGCACTTGTACGACTTTCCCTCCTGACCCTGGGTTTTCAAGACTTTATTTCATTCAGATGTAGAAGATAATGTCCCAGCATCAATATTGAAACTCTGCGCTGGGATGCTGGTGTAATTGACTTCAGGTTGTTAAAATTCACAGGATCATCAACATACCTTGCTTAATCAATTTTTCAGAAACACAGAATTGACAGTTTAATGAGAAAAGCTTTCCCAGGATCACAATCCCCTCCTCCTCATTACAAAAATCAGTCATACATCAGAGAAGTGGTAAATCCTATTTGATTTCCCTTTCATGAAAGACTGAGCTGTCCCGGGTGTAACCTTTCTTTTTGCTGGATGAGGAGGACAAGAGCTAAAGTAATGAGATAATCAATAGCATTGTTTTGGTGTTGTTCATCTTTCCATCCTTTTGGGCACATGATGCTTTTTCCTTAGCCTTTGCCATGGCTCTGGCCCGCTGTTGATGGAGCAAGCCACTGATCAAGGTCATGCAGCTCCTTGCTTTCAAACTTTTCTTTGGCTCTTCTCCCGTTGCCATTAGAATTAGCCTTAGCTCATCAACATAGCTTTTAAAAAATGCCGTGGAGATCATAGTTTAACGAACTGAGAAATGAATGTGTTGACCTTATAGTTTTAAAGGGGGCTGGTGTGGTTTTGTTCATGGCCTCATTGGTCTTACTGTGAAATAACACCTTCAAGTAAATGTAGTTTTCCACAGCTGCCAGAGTTAAAGGATACTTTTCCATTATCTGAAGCATTCTCTTTTTAGAGCTCAAACATCTTAGAGTAGGTTAGCTGAGTGGTGTAACTTACTGGAGTTTTCTTATCAGGTCACTGAACTTTTAAGCTGTATAAAAGAAGGTATGTTAGAATCCCACAGTGAAAGATTATTAAAATATTTGTATTTGAATATTACATAAATCTGAGGATTTCAGAACTCTGATTTTCTGTGAAAGCACTTGATCTCTCTTATATGAGGGGATTCCTTGGCTGCTGGAGGGAGGACAGTTAGAGGAGGAGGAAAATGAGGAGGCATGATCCAGCTCACCAGGAGAGTCAGCAGAGTAACTTGAAATTATTCTGCTTTGCTCATCTCTCAGTCCAGGGCTCAGCTCTTCATCATGCCTTCTTTTTTTCTGAGGTCGGTTAACGAAGTATCCCTTCTATCACAGGGTCATTTGGACATCTGTGCACCTATTCTCAAGTGTGGCTTTTTATTCGTTGTATGTTGCTGCCCATACTCATTTTTCAAAGAGTCTTTTATTGCATTCTGATTTGCAGAATCTGACTGGAAAAGGATGCTGTGCTACCCAGTAAAGCAAAATTTTGGTATAAGTTTGAATTGAAGAAAATGGGTAGTTCAGGTAGACTAACATATGGCACTATGGTTTAGTTGCTTCTGTCAGTTTGTTTGAAAATAATTTCAGTGCAACCTGCATGTTCTCTCTGCAGGCTAGCACCTATGGTGGAATAGTTTCAGCATGTGGTATTCCATGTTTAGAAAAGTATGAAAATGAGCGATTTAATTCCATTAATTCAAATTGAAGTTCAGTAGGGTTTATGCTTTCTGGCATAGTGGTTTGAATCTGCACAAACTTTTCTTTTGCTTTCCTTCCTTATTCATAATGTGATTTGCATAATAATTCTTTAAAGTCTGGGCTGCGAATATTATCTCATTAACATAATTGCCTAATTTCTTGTTTTGTGAATTACAATAGATAAGTAATAGTCTCAGCTTATTATCACATTTTCTTCTGTGCTTTGCGCAATGAACAGATTAGAATTTTTTTTCCAAGGAGGGATTATTCAAATAAAAGAATGATGATACAACTCGTTTATTCAGATGTGAAACACCCAGGAGATTATGACTACGGGCTGCAGCATCCTTTTAGGCTCCTACCTGCGCCCCTGCTCTTCATCAAACCTTCTTCATCAAGAAGTAGTTGTACTGTATTTGATCACCATGAGGTACACTAAACACCATTTTTTTTAATCCTTTGGTTTCAAAAAATTAAACCCAGGTTATTAAAGGATTTTAGTCCCCATGGAGACAAGTGCCAGGTATCAGTGCTGGCTGGAATGTGGAAAAACTGTATGAATATCAAAAAACAGTTTAATTGCATTTACAAGCTCATTTCCTGTAAATATTTAATGTCTGAGTTATTTGTATTGGCATAGATAATATTGGCACAGCTAATCTCCCAGAATCCAGTAAAACAGCTTCTGTGTGTGGCATGTATTGCATATCTATCTGTAGATTGTCCTTCAAAGAGAAGAGATGGTCTTCATCCTAGGAAGAAAATGGTCAAAATCTCCTTAACATAATTCTTAGACCAGAGAAGCTCTGAGATATGCCTCGAAAAGAGTATCATTACTGTGCTTCCAAGTGCTGGCTTCAAGTTCGGTTTCCTTCTTGCAGCAGGTTTTGGTGCCAGTCCCCTCACAGTGGAAATGGCTTAAGCCATCCAGCTACTTTTCATCCAAATCAGTAATGTTCTACTTTATGCTGATTATGACTGGGGTATTTTTTTTAGATATATATAAAAAGTGATTTTGAGACAGGAATGCTTTCTGTGATTTTTATTTAACTGCTGTTAGAGAAATGACAGTGCAGCAAAGCCATTGAATGCACTTGTATAATCTCCCCTGTTGATTAAAAGTAAATATGGAAGAAAACTCTTCTGAAAGCACAGACTATTTTTAGGCAAACTATTTGCTCTGCAGCTCTTTGGTACACACACAGAACACAAGACAGGATATCATGGTGTTGGACTTCTTCTGCCTGTACCCAATGAGAAGCCTGTGTGAGCAGGGAAAGGCCTCTAGGCTGCAGCACATGCTGCTGTAATCAAAAAGGTGAGAAGGCTGTAGAAGAAAGCATGTAATTGCTAATAGGTATTGGAGATAGGATAGGGGTTGACACAAGTGTGATGTCTTTAATTTTAAGCTGATTTCTTCTGAAAGCATTAACTTACCAAGATTTTGAGGAATGCAGCAAACATTTCTTTAAAATCTCCTTGGAAGACAAGATTGTGAAGGCAAAGCTGATAGGCTGAGGACTGTGGTTGGCAATGCTACAGTTTGCTGAATTTCTGCTAAAACTTACTTGTATTGCATACACAGACCATAGGACACTTGATATATCTAGGAAGAATTGCATTAATGCAAGCTTTGGAATAACTTCTGTCATGATGGCTAGGAGAAGAGGCTAGCAGGGAGGAAAGTGACATTTCCTCATAAATGCCCTGTTTTAGGAAGATACCATCAGGCTGAAAAATTTAGAGTGAAGGAATTTCCATTGCTGCGAAACCTGGTGTAAACACTTAAATATAGAGGTAGGATCAATGTACCTTTGTCTTAATATTCCATCAATTAATGTCTTAAGGTCGTAGAACCTATTCTTTCTGCTACATTCCTAGAAGAAAAAAATTTAACCAGATCTGGATTTTCAAACAAGATTTGTGAAATGACACCTTATAGCTAAATAATATATTTATGTACTTTGGGGTGATGTTTTTAACACAGCAGCAATCCTTAGAGTGAAGGGACTTGCTTCAGGAGCATGTTTTTATGGAGCTGAGAAAAGATATTATTACAGAATTGAACTGTGTTGACATGGAAACTGTCCAAAGTTGTCCTGGAAATCCTGGTTGTTTCTTCAGATTTCAGTTTCTGTGTCTTTGTCCCAACCCAGACAGAGGATGTCTGTCTTTCCTGTTTTTTCCTGCTACAACTGCTATAAAGTGAAAGATGTTATCTATCAGGTCATGTCAGAGACAATGAGGCAATTATTTTCATAAATTAAATAGATAATGGAAGTTTAAAAAAGGTCCCTGATCTATATATGTATTTAAACAGAAGCAAGGGCTACATTAAGAATATAACTTAAAGCAATTGTTTTACTGACCTTTCTCACGAATAAATTCTAATCAATTTTAAGGGTGAAAGGGTAACCTTATAAAAATCTGCTTAAGGTCAATAGACTGCATGTTTGTGAAAACAGCAACTTTGAAGTTTGTTTTGTTTAGTTTTTAATGTGTTTCTGCTATATTAACTTCTTTGTTGCTACAGGTTTCAATTAAACCTGATTCTAGCGCACTTTCTTATAGCTGTTAATTCATTTGGAACGCTGGAGCCAATATGAGTATGAGCACATTGTCACTCTGAGAAGGCATGATTAGTAATACCTGACTTGAACACCATTTTGTATAATTATGGCATGTTGTTTTAAACAAAAGCATGGTAAATATAAAGGTGCCTTGATTCTTCCAGTGGCATTTCTTTGTTGCATGGAGTCTGGCAAAGTGTTTTTGCGTATAATCACGACAAAGTAGCTGTCAAAGTATGCAAACAGGCTTTCCCACAGAAAGCCACTAACTTCAGTGGCTTTGGCACAGAATAAAGTCAATGAAATTGTAATTTGTTGTCAGACAGTGATTTCTCAAGCATTTATTTTTTTCCTGTAAGTTTATAGCATAGATATCAGTGATGCAGAAATGGTTGATAAGCTGATAAAAAAGAAAAAATACAGTTTAAAAAAATGGCAAATAAAAGCTGTGAGCACCAATGTTGCTCATTCTTGTGTGTTCAAAACATGTTTTCTTCACTCTTTATTCTTTAGAAGTTGAAATAACCTAGCATCTCTCCTGTGCTTGAAGTGCTAAAGCGAAGTTTAATTACTTTAGTATTGTTACTCCATGTCAATGTCGCGGAATGCTTGAACTTTGAGCTTGTAAGATGGTTACTATCAGCTAATGCTTAATAGTGTTTGGTCCCTCACTCAGATACTGAACAGTGACAAAAGAGTAGCAGCCCTGACAGGTGAGTTGGACAACCATGGGGTGTTTGGTTTCCTAGGGGCAAGAAGGAAGAGACCAGTGGGATGTGAACAGGATGCTGGGATAGGGCATGTAGAGAATGTCTGCATGCATACATTATGCTGCCTTTTTGTTCTGCTTTGGAGCTGAGCGGTTTCATAGAATAATTGTTTAGGATGTAAGCAGATAGCTGTAAGAATAATCAAATCATCCTAAACCAATTATAAGTGATAACAAAGCGGCTAGGATAATCTTCAATTTTGCTTTTGAAATATTGCAAAAGAATTGTAATAATAGTGGAACAATAATAATATTTACCAATGCCACTTTAATACTGCGTGTCTTTGAAATTTTACATTAAAATCAGTCTGAAATGGAGTTCTTAATTCTGCTTCATTTGTATTATCTCTTCGTAGAATAAAGTAATAACTCCAGGCCCAAATTCTAACAACAAATTGATATTTTTTGTGTGTGTGTTTTATATATTTGCATTTTAGCCTCCCCTTTTCGTAAGGACAGATGCAACAAGAAGATAAATGACACATCAGCACAAATCTGTTTGTACATTGGTACTCTTTGACCATTTCTCTCTTGAGATCTTTCCTCTGATTTTTTTTTCTAAGTGCAGATTTAAACACTTCTTTTTCAAACAGTTCCAAACAAATCCATCTCTTCTTATATTAAATATTTTAAACTAAGAGGTTGATCCAAACTCAAGTCACGGATTTAAACCTTCTTTTAAATAAAGAATTAAGTGTTCATTACTAGTTTTCTGCATCTCTTAAACAATTTTCAGGCCTGTTCATTTCTTTCTTTATTTTGGCAAGTGTGTGAATAGAGTTTTATTTATGTTGAAACAAACATTTTTAGTGTTTTGATTCTGCATTTGAATGCAGAATAGATGGTAACACGTAAATAATGAGTGGGGCTCTCAGGAGTGGTTCACAAGAGTTTGAACGCATACTCTCAGCTGAAGTGGCTTCAATAACATTAAATACTGTAAATGATTCCACATTTGCAAAATGTAGCCTGTGCTGTCAATTCAGGGCTTACACAAAGCAGGGTTTTTACTTACTCGTAGCTCTAGAGAAGGTAATAGAAAGGTGAGGTGACCTTGTGCAAAAAGCAGCGTAAGGAAAGACTGTCTCAAAACATCTTGCAGAGTAGTGTACTTGTGTTTTAGGAAGATGAAATCTCTGTCTCCTGGAGCTGGAAGACAAAAGAAGGCTACTGTTTTGTTTTTAAATGGTTTAGTTTGTTAATGAATGATTTTGTGGCTGAGCAGAGGCACAGACAGACAAAAGGGTAATTGTTCAATTTATTTTGAAGACCTTGTTTTTTAATACAGAGTTTAGAGCAGTAAAGAGAAGGCACTGAAGCTAGCTTGTTATTACTTCTTGAAAGTGATGAACAAATAAGCCTGTTTAGTGTGGCATAAGTAGGCATTAGGAAGGAGGATAGTGTAGAGATTTTTTTTATAAATCAACAAAGCAGAGTGATATAAGCATTTCTAGATATTAAAATTTAAAAAAAAAAACCAGTTTCATTCTGTAACAAAGGATGTTCTTGTTTGGATTAAAAAAGCGTTCTGCTTTTTTTCAGTTATGGAACAGTTTTCTAGTGCAGCAAGACCGTTAACTTGAATGAATTGCGTCAGTTCAGGTATTGGGAACATAATCTCTACAGGATGTTATATCATGAGTTTGAAGTCTCTTTTGGTAAAATATTTGAAAAAGAATTCAATTTTAGTTTCAGGAGTACAATACCAGTATTTGAACTCATGTAATTTTTCTCTATTCATTTTTCTATGAAGGAATTCCAATTCAATTGTCTATCTTCTGAGAAACTGTCTTTAAGAATAAATTCATACTGTCACTTTTGTGCTTACTGAAGATGGAAACATTCAGTACTTGCATGTCCAGCTGTATTTAAGTTGTTATAACCTATAAATATTAGATGAGAAGTTCTACAGACCACCGCTCATTCACACACCAACAGAAGGCATTTTGATGCTAGGAACTCAATAAGGAATGTCATATTTATATGCACATAGCTAATAAACTGACCACAAAATCTAAATTGAATGATATCAGCTGACTTTTTACTGTGGGAACTTCTGTTGTACCAGTATCTCCTTGAGCATCCTTCTTATTTTTCAAGCACTGTATTACAGAGCTGGATATATTATCGCTTCATCTTTTCTAGAGTGTTTTTAAATGAGGAAATCAGTCTTCATAGCTTCTTTCAGAGGAAACTTGGTACAATGCAGAAATGGCCCCATAGAAAAACAGATCTTCTCTTGACCTTTTAACATTCAAATGCTTGCGGTATTTTAGCTGTGTGCCAGAGGTTATGTGCCATTGGGAAAAAAAAAAAAAAAGAATAAAAAAAAAAATGTTGTTCTGCCACCAGTGCCTTGCTCATTGGGTCCTGAGGGAGGTGGTTAGATGCCCAAACATGTTGACCTGTTTGTTCATTGCTTTCCTATAAAAAGATATGTGACTATGTAACAGATTTTTAGTACATAAACTTTTCCATTTTTGCTGAGAGTGCAAGTCTCTGTTTCTTCCTAGTTATTATCTTACCCCTGGGAGCAGCTGTACCAGCAGCAAATACAACAGTGTGATTCTCCATATGTATTTATTCATGAAGTGAATAGTGTATTTTAATATCTTTGAGTTGTAATTATAACAGTGGGTTTTGTCCCTTCTATTTAACCTTGGAGAAATTTATATATTCATTTAGTGACAGATGCCAGGAAATATTTTTTGAAGAGAAAGCATTTGTAGTGCACTGCATTTACAAGTTAATAAATCTACCTGTTCTGTGGCACGTGAAGTAATCATTTGTTCACACTCTTTCAGTTGCAAACAGCAGTGGATGGTGCAAATGCTTTTGTCTATTAATCGTGGTGGTTTTTTTATTATTGCTCCTTAGCTCCTCATCTTCCCGCCCCCCCCCCCCCTTTTTTT
>JAOWBP010004006.1:13971210-13985032 GCA_028571105.1 Tragopan temminckii
CTGTCAGATGGTGTTTATTTTTCTTTCTGAAATTATGAAGACTGAGGGTTTGCAGGATTTTATTTCTTTATTTCTTTTTTCTTCTTTTTTTTTTTTTTTTTTTTTCTTTTCTTTTTCTTTTCCTGTGAACATGAGGGCACTTACTCTTTTCACACAAGCCAGAGCTCAGGAACAAAAGATCTTAAATTAAATGTTTATTTCTGGGCAGTGGTTCCCATACATATCACTGTTTGCAAATAATGATAATTACTGCAAAGACTAAAACAGGAAAATAATTTTTTTTGTATCCAAAATGCTCACATAGATAGATTTTAACTTTCTGTTGGTGAAAGAACTGAACCTCAATTCTGCCTTATTTACAGGCTGTGATAAAATTTCTTTTATTAGAAAAGACAGTGCTTCCCTTCCTATGAGTTGCATTAAAAAAACATTCCTGACTTTTCAAATGTCAGTTCCAGATCTCAAAGAACACAATAGTAATGACTATTTGACCTACGAAGGGGAAATAAGCCTTTTCCTTCTTTGTGTATATTTCATAATTCTTTTATTTATTCATTTTTTTAGCTAGATGAAGGTCAGATAATTTGATTGGCGATGTTTGCAGTGTGATCATATCTAAAGAATGTGACTGCCTTAACGAAATTTAACTAGGTTGGCAGTTTTCATCTCTGAAGTTATGTGTCACTTCGTGAGTAAGTTCTCTAATGCAGCTCCAAGAGTGTGCTTATTCAATTTTAGTTTAATGATCTTCAAGAAAATATTGAGCAGCATCTTAAGAAAGAAACTCTAGTATGCTGTTTTTTAAGGTTCTCCCAATACATTTTAGAGACTTTACTTTTCCTCACCTGCAGATGTCTATTTTGCTAGTGTGTCTACATCAGATGTTTTCACTCTGATGCGTATTTTAAGAAGTAAAATTGTTTCCAGCATCACCTTTTTTGTTTGGATATATCGTAACCTTTTAATTCTTCTTTGGCATCTTCTGATTATATTGAGAGCAAATAATGTTAGGATGACAGACAGTACTCTAAAAATAAGTGGAAGTTTTACAAAGAAAAAGTTACTAATACCTTTGAAGCAAATGTGAACAGCTTCCTAGTGTGCCATTCTCCCAGCCTTGCCCTGAAGAACAGCTCGAGCTCATTCCACCTCTCCAGCTAGCTTCTGAAGTGTGGACCATCTGTCTCCTTAGCTTTACATCATTAGTCATTTATTTCTATTCAGATAATTCCTAGCAGATGTCTCTCTTTTCAGACCATTTCTTCTAGGTCTTTAGCATAGAATAATAGTTATTCTTTAAGATATCAAGTCTTGGCACATAGATATCTCTTTAAGCCTGAACAGTTTTAACAACTTAACATATGTTTTTGCTGCTTCTCTTCCCTGTTTCTATTGCCACAAAGAAAGTAAATATTTGTAGATTTTAAAATGTGAATTTCATTTCTAAGCTTTCACCCACTCCTGTCAGTGTGCTAGATGACGGCAACATCATTCACATTTGAGCTAATGGAAATATTGCTACAAAATAATATTCCCCCTGAGGTGATTCTTCTCTTCCCTTGCTAAACTTCAGGAAGGCAAACAAGAAACAGAAATGCAGAAATGTCTTACTGTAATCCTTTCTCCGTCTTGCCTTCTCATTCCTTAAATTCTCTTCTTGTAGAACTGCTGGAGCCTTTGGCTGATGGAAAGGTGCTGGTTGACACTTGGCACAGTGCTCTTCTAGATCTGTAGGCAGGGTGCCATGGCCTTTAGGGCCAGTACACCCAGTACAGCACGCACAGCAGGCCCCTTGGTGCTACCTTCACTTCTGCACCTCTGTGTTGGTGAGCCTCTTTGGGGAACTCACAGAGGGAAAAGAAGGGAAACAAAACATCCTGAGAGCAATCTGTTCTTTTTATCAGAATTCTCATTCTAAACTGCAGCTGCTTAGCTTTCTAATGTGGAAGCTGATGATAAGGGAAATACAGCTTAACGCTGCTTTTTTTTCTTTCTACCCTTCAATTAAATCCTTCTTCAAGGAAGGCTGCTCCATCCAAACTTTTTTTTTTTTTTAAAACACATATTTCCCCATGAAATAGATCACCTACTTCAGTGAGTTGCTGTGACCTGCTTCACTTGCATATCAGGATCAACTGCTATTGTCACAGTGCGGTGTTTCAGTCAAATACTGGCAGCCTTTAATGCACTTCCACTTGGTTGTGATTCTGAGCCATATGAAACTTCACATTTCACATGATTTGGTGTGAAATCAGAAACATGTTGTGATAACAAAAATATGCTTAATCATGCACTTGAGGAAACCTCTTGAGGAAGCAAAAATAAATCTGTGCTTCTCTGGTATTGTTTTAAAGTTTGTTGAGAAATGAGTCACCATCAAATCTCATAATGTTAAATTTAATTGTTCGTTTACTGTAAGGTTGCATTTTAGTCATAAATGTCATTGCTTGCATTCAAAAATTTGGCATTGTATTTATTTACTAAAAGAAAAGAAAAAGGATCTCAACTGAGTTTTAATTCAAGGCTTTCAATCAGAAGCTTCGTAATGTAACTCTTCTACAGTCATACATGTGTGACATTTGTCTCACAGCCAGAATATGAAAGTGAGACCAGGAGATTAGGGTGACAAATTCCTATAAGCTCAGCCCAATTTCTCATCTTTTAAATAAGCAGAAATGCTTGTTACATGTTTATATATAGTTCATTGTTTTTAGTGCTGTATGTAAAAAGATGTGTCTGTTTGTTGGGGAGAGAAAGGCAGCAGGGGCATGAAGTGTGCCCCCTGTGCTTGCTGGCCTCCTTTATTGGCACCACAAGCCTGAGCCCTGCTGGTGGTGGGGAGACTGTCACAACCCCAAGCATGATCTTAGGGCACTGTCTGGCGCCAGCCCCTTCCTTGCTGGGTGCAGCAGGTCTCCATATGGCACTCAGCACCTCTGGGTCTGTCTGGTGGCAGTACGACTTGCTCGAGTCGCTAGTCCCGTGCAGAAGGGAGTACATCATTCTGATGCTACTTAAATGGCAAAAATTTTGAGTGCTGACCTACATAAATCAAATATTATCCTAATTGGTTACACTTAATTGGAGTTTGGAGGCTTTTTTAGAGCTAGAAAATATTCCCACCAGAACTGAAAAACTTATTTCTATTTATAATTTACTCCACAAATTTGTTTATTAACAATTCTTGGCATTTCTTTCATCTTTGTATGAATTTCTGCTTGAGAGCAAGGGAAGTATATTTTTGTTCTCAGGAAAGAAAAGTTGAAAAGTTACTTTGAGTTTTACTTTGAAGCACGCAATGATATAACTGATATGTGATGAATAATTTAAGCAAACATTTGATGCAAATGTTACTAGAAATAATCTTGGAACTTTAGAGGTTGTAAGTAAAACCAATTTAAAGATTAAACTTGATGCATCTTACAATTCTAATTTTGTATACACACAAAAGTAGGACAAAATAGTATTCTGGAGCATATGGGAATGGAACAAACAGCACAGGTGTTCATGTGGGTGATTCATTTGTGAGTAAAAAAGGCAGAACTTAAATATCTTACTTTGGCTTGCATGTATATACCATTAACACAGGGTATAAATATCTTCAGGTTTTCAAGGTGATATTTTGAAAAAGCTGTATGGTTTAGTAAGCACACATCTTATTGGTAGTTTGAATGTAAATACCTGTGCCATTTATTTCACTGTATGCCCCAACATCCAAAAGTCTACGTGAACCTGCGATGCTTGTTTAAAATATAGACATATCTGCTGATTTAATCAGCAGGGCAATCATGTAGTTGGAGCTGGTGTTCACCAGCCACAGTGCCAGATATCGTAGGATCTACAAGTCTTTTGCTTTTCTTCAGGAATTTGTCTTAGTATGTTGCTTTTTTCTCTTGGTTGTCCAGCTATTTCAGCCCGCCATTGCTTAGTAGCTTTTGTGCTTCAGGATGCAGTCTGTATGTGCAGGTGATCACAAAACTGGTATTTCACTCTGGTGGAAAAAAATTCTCACATTATTTCTCAGCCCCCAGGTGAGGATTCAGCACAGAGCTGCTGAGGCTGCTGGCCCTTCCATGCGCTGTGTACCGAAGCACCATGCTGCAGGTTGCCCAGGCACTGCTGGCACAGTGCATCGTGACACCACCTTGGGCACAAATCTGAGTGTGGGACCCACACACACACTGACAGATTCCTGATTCCATGGTTTGCCTACAGGCTGTCTGAACAGCAGCGCTAGGATCCACAGGTATTTGCAGTGCTCTTGGTTTTTCTGAGTTTAAAGTAGATAAGGAGGGATCTTTCTCTGAATAGCGCTTTTCAGACAAGCTAAAAGATATTAATCTCAGATGATTTAGAAGAGTGCAAATAAGCTACAGTGAAACCAAGAGAGCATTCCATATCAGTAGTGATAGAACAAATCCGTGGAAGGAAAAGGAAGTTAGTCTGTATTGGCAGGGTTTTTAATAAACAACGAAGAGTAAGTTAATGCAGTGCTTCTGGCTCTTCTTTTTTTCAGCTTTATGGGTGGTGATGTTGCAAAGCTATTTGATTCAGATACAGTTACGTTACAGTTTATTTCTCAACAGAAGAGATGTAAAAAAAAAAATACTTGTAAGACTTAATTAAAATCTGTTCTCTCACATTTAATACTACCTAATGCTTTTAATTAATCTGAATATCCTTAATTACTTCTGTAATTTTTACCATGTGTAAATAGCTAATTAAAGTATTAACCACCATCAAATGTGGTCTAGAATTAAATATATAAATGCTCTGTGGCTGATTAAGAGGATTACATGGAAAAAATAGTCGACTTTCAGGTGTGAATGGTTTCTGAATGCAAAAACATACAGATTAGCTGTAGTGAGAGGGGAGGCGGATGAAGGAGATGGTTATAGTGTCCTGTATGGGCCAGCCAGTATAGGACACCTGTAGCTGCAGTGATGTTTAGAATTTTGGAGGTTGTTCTAAACTTCACCAATTTGTTACAAACCTTGAGGGACTGTCTGTCAATGGGGATGGCTGGGATGCAGTATCCTCAGCCTCCTTTACAAGGTTTCAAGGACCAGATGGTAGGGGACAGATAGTTATGACCTACATCCTTTGAGAAAACTTCCCTTTACATTTCCAGCACCATGCAAAAGGAACAGAGAGCTTTTCTTGCTCCTGGAGGTTGTGGTGAAGAATAGTCTCCTATTTGTGTGAGCCAAAATCGAGCGGTAAAAAATGCAGTGCAAATGTTGAAGGAGAACAATTTGACCTCTTTCTCATTTTCAGCTTGGGAAAATCATCAACACTCATTCTGCATGAAGATATCCTCTGGCATAACTGTCCACTGTAATGAAACACAAGCTAGTAACCCCAGAGCTCAGACCAACCTGAGCCAGTACCTTCCCACAGCTGTCTGCAGCATGCTCTTCAGCCATCACGACTGGAATGAGCTCGTGTGGAAGTAATCAGCCCCTGCCCTGTGGCACAGAGTTGCCGTGAACAGGAGCACGAGGGAATCTTTTAATAAATCATTGTTTGGTTTTTGTTGTGTTTTTTTCTTTTATTCTTAATTTGGTGAATGCAAAATCTGCTTTTCAGAACACAAAGGTTTTGCTTAAGAAGTCCAAACCAGAAAGTTGATTTCGGTTTCCAGTGGGATTTAATTATTCTGGAAGTTTACCTTTTTATGTTTCTAGTTTAAAGTCAGTGCTCCAGGTTCTTCTGTTACACAGGAGAGCCTTCTCCCTCTTAAAAATGTGTGGACTAGATATTATCAAACGAGGTGTTTAAATACGTAGAACCATTATTATTTTTTCATCTTATATAGATAAATTAAACAATTATTAGCTCTTTTTTTGTAGACCTTACTCCCAATGGTCATTCTAGGTCTTTTTTCAGAAATTGGATGGTGCAGACTCTTGAGTTGGTAAAGCCTCAAGCAAGTCATGAAAAGCTCTTTTCTTTCAAATAGACTCTAATACTGACAAAAGACATCTCTTATATAGAAAATCTCATCAGGTTTTCTCTTCATTATTTGAACAGCCTCCTAGATATAGTACATTGTGCCTCCTGCATGGGATTTTTTTTCATATACTTTTTTTTTGCTTTTAATTAAAGGGCAGACTGACTGTTTTTAGGTGCTTTCAAAACCTTTTAGTATGGAGAGCTAAACTGAGAATAGGAAAATGATACTTCTTATTCTGAAACTCCTTTGATGGTAACTGACTGTTTGCAAGGAAGACCCATTATTTCAAGTGCAGTGTTACTGGAAAACCTTTCCCATTACATAGGTGTTCTCCATAGGTAGATCCACCTCTGGTAGAGAGGTACAGCACTAGACCTCATGCAATTCACATTTCTTTTTTTTCTGGTTTAGAATTACCAGATCTAGTCTTATATCTTAGCTGTACAGATGTGTGAAAGATTCAAAAATCAATTTTTTAATGTAGTCTGTTTGCCCCGGCACACATTACTGTAGTATGTGCTAACTCTATACCCCCACTGAGAAAGATGAGTAAACGCTTTTGTGTAGACCCTCTGTCTTCCTGAACACCTGTAACGCTGTATAAGAAAACCTTTCAGTTCTTTTCTCCTCACGGAGCAGATCCATTTTAACTGACAACTGAATCCAAGTTGGTGGGGTTTGGATTTTTTTTGTGTTTGTTTGTCTTTCCTCCCATAACACAAATCGGTGGCATTAGAAAGTATCATTTGGCTCATTAAGCATTTTATTGCTGCTTAACCATTAAACATCTTTTATTGCTTTATAGTTTAATTGATGTGGGCTCAAGTTAAGTTACGAACAGGAAATGAATATTTTGATTAGTCTTCTACATAAACCAGCTTTTTGGAAAATTGTCTCTCTACTCTGAATATTAAATGTTCTGTCCCTAACCATGCTGACTGTTCCACTGGATATCATATGTGAGTTTTTGAAATCATCCCCTGAGATACTGGAAATTTTTCAGAAAAAAAGAAGTTCAATTTCCTTTGTATTCATTGACATTTTGACTTAATTATCTAAAATGATAATATCTCCCTAAAGCGTGGATAATTATATTGATGTCATTTTTGTGTGGAGTGGTGGCATATTGCAGATTTTATTCTGAAGCGTGTTAGAAATTTGTGGCGGTACTTTCAGAATCAGAAGATTTGCTTCATGTACATTTATTAACTTCTGTCTGGCATCCCTTAGAGAAGTGAAGCGCATCAATGGCAATAATACAATATGAGATTTCTCCTTTTCTCCTTCAGAGGCAGGGCACTGGGTATAATCCAGTGGGAATCACAGGCAGCAGCTGAAGCCCACCCATGAGAGCTGACCATCCCTTCCAACTCTAAGGATTCTATGATTCTATGAATCAGTGTGCTCAGGCTACTCAGGAGCAAATGGTGTCAGGTGGATTTATCTTCTGTGCAGCATCCCCATCTCAGTTACAGAAGTTGGAGAACATCAAGGGAATGATGTAGAGCTCAGTGGGGGAAATAGTTTCATGTAAGGCAGCTGAATGTTGTGCTAGAGATCTGGTTGTGTCAGCCTATTGCACAAAGTCTTTATGTCACATATCTGACATATTATGTCAGATAGTTGCTGGCTGGCTGTTTTTCATTTAGGTGATATCTAATTATTTCAGGATCTGATTCACAGGAATACTGAGTGCTGACTCCTTGTACTGAAGTCAGTGGAGTTGTGCTTTGGAAATACAGTGTGCTAGAATGGAAACTAGTTACCTAAATGAATCTTGAATGAGGTGTCTAAGATGAACAGACTTTTTGTTTACCTTATTGTATTCATCTATAGAATGGGAATTGTATAGCTGATTCTTCTCTCTGGGGCTGCTATGAAAATTAGCTTATCCCTAGACTTACAAGTGCTCACAACAGCATAAAGAACATTAAAATTGAAACAGACTTTTCAGATTCTTCTCAAAGTACGGGCTGAGCAGCATATGCAAGCCAGCTATATTTTACTTTCAGAGAACAGTAAAAAGGAGAAATTTTAAAGTAATTTGTCTATGATAAGCTGAGATTTTGAAAAACTTTGTATTCTTAAGGTTGTTCTTAGAAATCATTGTTTCCTGAAGCATCACACTACGTCACAGTGTAGGAAGCAGCAGAACAATACTGTCCAAATTTCCTCTTTTTCATGGGGATGAGGCTTGAAACTTGAATCTGTGTAATTAGACGTAATGAGCTATTATTATGTGCCGTCAAACTTTGAGACGTAAACTGTCTCTTGAATCAAGTGACGAATACATTAAAAATAAGGTGCAAAGGTAAAAAGCAGAATGAAAATGCTACTCAAATGCTTAAGCCCATCTCTGATGCAGGGCATGTTGGGGGTGCTCCCTTCCTCTGCACAGGGACAGCTTTCTCTGGGAAGTGGTCAATTAGACCGCAATGATTTGGACACAGGGCAAATCAAACAGGCATGAGTCAAACTGATTTAAAATCACACTGAGGATCAGCAGTAGGGCTTTCTTAGTGATGTTAACCCACAAACAGGGTGGGGGAGGAGTGAGAAAACATCAGTAGAATGTGTCAGAGAATGATTTATTTCTAAAATGATGATGATGTCCAATTTGTCCCATTTTTCTTAATTTTGACTACACCATGCGGTGAGAACTTTGCATAAGTGCTTGTAAATAAGCTGAGAAATTTAAGGTCAAATAGACTGATGAGTAGTTTGTGGAATCCAAATAGTATTTGGCAACTGCAGCTTTTGCTTATGTTGGTGGTGTTTTGAACACCTCCTTAAGCTGTTGCAAAGCCTTACTCCACAGATGCAGAAGGGAGTGATTTTTTGTTTGTTTGTTTGTTTGTTTTTAAGATCTGAGGAATTCTACTCTGCAGATATATAAACTACTGGTAGATTCTTGGGTGATCTAAAATCTCTCAAACCAAAGTCTGTAACTGATTTGCTCATTATTAATGTAACATTATCTTTTTGATTACGATAATCATTTCTGATTATTTCTACAGGGATAATTCTTTGAAATTTGAACTTTAGCTTTTAATTATCTGATTATTTATTTGTAGCTAAAACTGTTTAAATCTGTCTGTTTAAAAAGAAAATATTTAATTCAGTCAAGGACTTAAACAGAAGTCTCCTATCTATCAGCTGTTAACTTCTGATAACTGTAACTTCTGATTAAAAAAAAAAAAGAGGGGATTATAAGGACAAAATGAATTTAAAATATGAAATTTAAAAAGTCTCCGTGGCTTATTTCAGTATCAGAGAAATTTTTATCTTCATGTTGATGGTCAATGACAGCACAAAGCAAAGAAATTTTTGCTTAAAGATGTGTTTAGTGTGGGCACAGGTCTTTAATGATACAAAAGCAAAAATATTTTAACATATGAGTAAGTAAATAATATAAACCAATTTCTACTAAAAATAAAATGAAATATCTGTGTGATACAACAGCTCTTTTTAGGAGAAACAGCTCAGCCGTTTCTGAACTTGGGGTGATGCTGAATGCATTTGCAACATGTGCTCAGCTCAATGCCAGAAAATGGCACTGGGGCATGAGGAACATCTGTCTGGAGGCAGTTTGGAAATCATCTGAGATCATGTGGAAGGCAGCTGGAGCAATGAAAGATGTTCAACTTATTGTAGTTACCAGTCTCTGAAAAGGAGGATGTTAGGGAGACTTTAAAGAGGAATATGAGAAGTGAGCAATAGGATAATATGGAAGTGTAGCTCAGCTACAATTGCACCTGCAACCTCCTACTGCTTTCAGTGCTGAGATGAGGTCAGTCCTTTCTATTTTATGTGTATATAGCTGTGTTAACTTTGTAAATAGCCTTTCTGGGTTCCCCAGTGCAGCCTTGGAGCTGGGGTCCTAGATTCTGTGCTTAGACATTCCTCATGTTTCCCACTGTCTCACTTGTATCAAATGAGGGTGATGCGTAATGTGCTGGGATGGGATTAGAGAATGAATTAATTAGATGTGAGAAGTTATGACTTTTTATAGCAGAATAAAAAGCAGCTGCAAAGCGTTAAAATTTTAAAAAATTAAAAAATTTAAAAAGCGCTGTGATTTAAACCTATTTGTGCTCAGTGGCAGTTAAAGAATATTGTGTTTAGAACTACAGTACTGCAACAAATGCTAGAGTTTAAAAGAAAAAGATATGCCAAAATGTAGGTGTTTTTGTTTGCTCTTTTTTTCTTCTCTGAGCTGCAAGGAAATAAGGTCCTTTGCTGTGGTCTTCATGGAGGAATCTCTGAGACCTTATAGACAAACACTGACCTTTCCAGCGCTTTGCATGGAGGCTGCGTTCAGTATTCAGGTTGCTGGTTGGTGGGTTGTTTGTTTGTTGATTGATTTTTGGCGGTGTTTCATTTGTTTACATAATTCTATAACCAGTATAGCTGCAAAGATATAAAATATAACCCGTTTCATTGTAGGCTTCTGATGTGTCGTTTCGTTAAAGGAATTTGTAACGTTGGCTTATTATTATTAATATTATTAGAATATTTTTTAATCTCCTTTTCCTGTCTACATCTCTGATAATATCACCTACCTGATGAAATACTAGGATTGTGTCTGATAACAGATATGTAATGTTTGGATTTCTGCATGCTACTGTGAAAGAATAAAAAAAATGCCAGTTGCAGAAACAACGTACTTGAACAGGAGGGGGCTTGTGAGGAGAGGGGGTCTTCACCAATTCTGTAGATTGATTTTCCTTCCAAAGGGCTCTTTCAGCTCAGTCTAAATCTTAGAATGAAAAGTTTGCTGTCTCTGCAATCAACCCATTTGAAGTTTCGTATCTAAAAATCCAGCAAATTGAGCCGAGCTTTAAACACAGATACATTTTGAATTTTAATAGACTTTATTACAAGGCTTCAAATTAAAAGCTGTCAGGAGAGATAAAAGGTTGGGGATTTGGATTCAAAGGGACTTTGATTAGACATAAAGGTCAGCAATGGTGGTGAAAAGTCAATGCATCTAAATTAAGCATAAACCTCTGGAAGAGAATATGCTAATCTTTCATGTAGAGTACTTGTCAGGCTGATCTTGGCTCATATCCACAACAGTTAAACTATTTTCTGTGATGAAATTTTAACAATTGGTAATCCATGTGTAATTTGCCTGTCAAGTGCGTGCCATTTGTTTTTACAAATGTTAGATTTTAACTGCTAAGGAATCATATTATACTACATAATCTGCTGCCGATTAAAGACTTTGTTTTAGGATCTTTGCTTCAGTTTTTAATGACATCTTTTTTTTTTTTCCTCAGGAAGGTAAATGGGGAGGGAAGGAAAAACTCAACTCTAAATGTCATTGCTATTTCTAAAAATAAGTAGAAATTGCACTTTAATTAAGCAGCTACTTCAGATGCTGGAAGTTATAGTAACTGTTAGTATTTCTGAATGTAAAATTAAGATTCTGCACTGTTAGTGAGCAAACTCATTAAAGACATAAAAGGATGACAGGATGAAAAAGGATTTACATTTGTAGAATCTCCTGTAAAATTATGAAAAGTGACAGGCTCCATTTTTTGATGCTGAAATCAAGGTTGCATGTCTAAACCACAGTGACACCATGGCTGGATTTTGTGTAGTTGAGAACTAATAGGAAATTAATAGAGTGTAATACGGGCCTATTGAATTCAGTCTAACTTTTCAGCTTTGATGTGTAAGAACAGAAGGCATAATTTCAGTCTTTGTTTAGTGTCCTGGACAGATAGCTTCACTAACATCTAAGTATGGTCAGGATTAAAAATGTGATGGATAGCCCTATAGCACCTCCATGACAGCTTTTCTGTTCAAATACAAATTTCTGTCACAGTCCCAGAATGTTTGAAGGAGCATTCAGAGATGAAATATTGTAGCTGCAACAAGCCCAGTGTGAAGCTATTATGTTTTGAAAGGAAAATAATTACAAACTGTACATCTCCTAGGCACATATCTGTATTAATAATGCATAGTAATAAATACGCTGGAGTATACTAATGAAATGTTATTGAACATTAAAGTTTTGGGAACCATAAGGTTATGAATCTCTTGAGAAAAGTGTCAAGGCATCTGCCTAGTTCTAGGTTTTCTACCTGTTTTAGGCAAATGAATGTTTGGGAAAGTTGTGATGGCTAATGATTTACTCCTGCTCTTGTAACATCTCTTTGGGATATTTTCTCAAAGTTGAGGTTTTTTTAAATATCCATCTATTTCTCTTCCCAACTATATATATATATTTTTTCCATTTAAGACTGTCACTGTTCCCTCCAAAAGACTGTGGTAAAAGGAGATTTTTATTGCAGCGCTCTGTAGATGGAATATTGTCCTTATTATAACAGCAAAGTAGGTCAGAACCTCACTGTTAGACAGATGTGACACACAAAGTCCCTACCTCCATATTAATCATGAATAAAATTGGAAAGAGGAAGCTGATTAGAGCGAAAGAATGCCCGTATTTAAAGAGCTAATACCTGTAGTGATCTTCTTTGTGCTCAATCGTTAACGAAGGAGAGACTTTATCCCATTGCAACTGATCCCCACACAAGCACAGCGAGTCCATCTGACACTGCAAGATGGCATAAAGCATTGTAATGTGCACCGTTGATTGAGCACAATAAGAAAGCAAATTGGACTCCATGAAGTGAGAATAAATTCTGACTGCTGAATTTCCGTTGTGAAATTTCATCTGTTGCTCGTGTGCTGTCCATGAGATGTGGATGTGTGTCAGCTCCCAGAGAGCTGCAGCTCTGCTTGTGCCACTGGGAGCTGGGGGGCCTTGGTTATCCTAATCGGGGCGCACAGATGAGCTTGCTGTAGATGCTGGCTGCTCGGTATTTGCACTTTTTGTCGAATTTAAGCTTCAAACAACTCACATGTGAACAGAAGTATCTTAGTGTGATGTCCTTTTTTGAGATAGCATTGATGAAAATATTGTTGTGTTTTCACCCAAGTATTTCTGCAAATCATTCTAAAGATAAAAGCGCAGACCCTAAACTCACAATGAAAGAGTGATTAAGCTGTCTCTTCTGCAAAGTCTTGGTCTTATTGGGATTTATTTATGTATTTCTAAATATTGATGTTAAGTGGGCCTTGACTGTGTTCAGAAGAATGGCTGCACATTTCCCGGCCTCCCAAGGCAGTTCAGAACAGAGACCACCTCATTTCACACAACATTGGCTGCATCCTTGCTGCAATAGTGTACTAGTTTATTTATTCTTGCCTTAATCTGTCAACCTTCACACTTACATCAACATTTGGGATCCTCCCTATAAAATTCAATGATTGATAAAGCTTCTTAAGAGGGCTCAAAGGCTGAAGTACTTAAAGAGTTTTTAATGTAGTTGAAAGCAATGATGTATAAAACTTGGGGGAGGAGGGGAGGTTTGCAGAGTGACAGGTATCATTAACCTATTTTGATACATTGGGCATTTTGGTTTTTGTTTGTTTTTTTAATAATAAAATGAAGATAGAATAACTGAATAACTGAAATTAGGGAGTTCAATCAGCTACAAAGAGTTAAGAGACTGAAAGTAGAAGGGGGAAGCAGTCGAATGGTAAGTAGTGTTACGAGTTAAGCTCTGAGAAAGCACCAAGCAAAGGAAACTTGCCTGTCTCCTTTACTCCTCAGTACTGTCAGATAATTTTGTGCAGTCTTCTGCTTTTCTCTCTTTAATTAGCTATAACTGTTTATAAACATAAAAATATCCCCACCTTCCCAAAGGTAATGAATTTATTTGGAAAAAAAAAATATATATATCTTGTTCAATTATTAAAAATATGGAAGTTCTACCTAAGCAACTGAAACAAAGTGATCTGCTGGCTGGATGAGATGGATAAGAAATGTATTCCATTTTGGACTAAAAAATC
>JAOWBP010004006.1:13985132-14000147 GCA_028571105.1 Tragopan temminckii
CTAAGCAACTGAAACAAAGTGATCTGCTGGCTGGATGAGATGGATAAGAAATGTATTCCATTTTGGACTAAAAAATCAGATTTTTTGAACTAAAACATCAGTCTTTCTTGCAGTTCAATCCTTCTCTTTCAATTGGCTCTTTTACCTCCAGTCCATCCTTATAGCTGGTTGTAACTGATTTTCTAAGGACAACAGTGTTTTCTTATATTGCCTGAAACTTGCAATTTTAATTTTAATTTTTTTTTTTTCCACTGGAGTAGGGAGGAGCACATCGTGATCTGAAGTTGTATGATAGATAATATCTTGACAATAGTCTCTTAAACAGAAAGGACTTTCTGCCTTGAATATGATCTGTAATACAATTTTTTATGGAGAATGTGATCCTTGAAATAGGCAGGAGCGTGAACATTAAGATTTTTTTATAAGTAAAATGAAAGACCTTAAGCTTCATTTAGAGGGCAGTAGAGAGAGTGCTGCTAGGGAACTTTCACCAGGCTTGTGATGCACATTTGTTGTCCTCAGCTGAACACCCTAGGTGCCAGACTGCCTTGGAACACTCTGTGGAGAATTATTTTCAAGCATTTTTTCCTTTTTTTGATTAAAAAAACCCTGAAGTTTATAATTTTGGCTTGCATCTAGGATTCTGCTGTATTTCATCAAATCTTGAACGCCTGGTGTGTTAGGGAGCCTTCTATTGACATGTAAACATCCTAAGCATGGTTCCAGTCTGTAAAACCCTGAAGTTTGGGAAATAACTCATTGATGAGCTCTCTAGGACACCTATGGTGCCATGAGTGGCCTGTAGCTTGGCTCGGGGTTACAGGGCTCCAGAGCTGCTCACTGATATCACATTTGGTCTCGGAGACCACTGAGAAAAAATCGTGTTGGGCTGTTGTCAGAGAACCTGGTGTTCAGGTGCTACAACAGTGAAGGCATGTGTCAATAGTCTTTCCCTCTTTGTTTCCCAAGTAATTTTAAAGTAAGTTAGCTATTCTCACTTGGCACCAAGGCATTTCCCACTCCAGATTTCTCTCATGAACGTGAGTTTCTTCATATTTTTTCATCTCTTGATCCTCTCTGAAGTTAGAACCAAATACCTTTACAAAAAGGACTCAAACTAATAGCAAATGCTGTGGATACTTCTGAATAAAATATTTTTCATACAGCTTTTGCTTTGCAACCCATGATGATATTGGAGTATGTAACCTTTTGTACCTTATTTTCAGCTATAAAAATTGGATGGAATTGCGGTTTTGGGCTTTCATTGTCTTTTCCAGGATGGTTTCTTTGACTAAAAGTCATCTGTAGAATGAGCATAAACATCTGTCAGTAAGAAAAAACCATAAAGCAAAATCAGCTTCTAACCCCCAGAAGTTCTTTTCTGAGCTTGGTAGATTAATGTGAGCACTGACCCATGCAGCTGGTGGTTGAGAGTCTATAGCCTGCTGGGGTGAGAGTCTGTTCACGTTTCAAAGTAACGCAATTTCTGATCATAGCTCTGTTGCTAAGGGATCTCTCATATTTCTCATCTTTCTTTTTTCTGTCAGATTCAAAGACCAACAGGAAAAAATGTTGCCGTTGTCTGTGCGTTGCTGCTCATGGTGGAGAGCTGCGAATGAGTTACAAAAGCAAGCAAAACTTTAAATAGGCAACAGAATGGGTAGCTCATTTCCTACACTGAAGTTCTGTTCAAGAAATTATCAGTAGTCACAGGTATCTTCCAGATATCACCCCTTCTCTGTAAATCAGTGTATTCGAGGTTTGGGCTTCATGCTAAAAGAAACTAATTCACTGACATGTTTCTGCCTAAAAAAGTCACCTGCTTCTTGTTTTTTTCTGTTCTGGTAGTGTGGCTGATTCAATGGAAAAATAATCCTGAAAGAGTGCATTTCATTTTTTAAGACAACTGACTCAGTCCTTAGTTGGGCATGAACTGGGTTAGGAACTTAGAGACAAGAGCAGAACCGGCTTAGATGCAGCCTGAAACAACATCTGTAGGAATAGTAGGGTTCCCAAATGCCACCAGGGGTTTAAATTTAAAAAATAAAAAAAAGTAGTCATTTTTTATGCTCCATTGACCGTATAAATAATCTGAGAAAATAAGCAAAATTCTTAATTCCATTTGCGTGAACACACACGTTAAATATGAGATCCCCAGAAGGCTGATGGGAGGGAAGGGGAGACTTCATGCAGAGAAGAGTGCAAGCCAGGGGCTGGCACAGGGCAGCCTTCTGCCATTCTCTCAAGGATTATATAAGCTGGGACATTGCAACCAAAATAACATCATGAAAAAGTAGTGTTAAAATCTTGTACTGCATAAAGGAGTTTAATTCTTGATCTCACATTAAGTTAGCATGTTAATAATTTACTTGAGTCTTAGTAGCCTTTCAGTTGTGTGCCACTAATGACAAGCTTGCTTTCTAATGCTCAGCGCCTGCTGCGCAAGTGGTACTTTTAACAAAATACATTTGCTGCAGGCTTTTTGACATGGCTTCACACTGAGATAAACACAATTAACAGGAGCTATTTAAAATTCCTTTCTCTTGTGCTTGTTTATTAACTGTCCTTTAAGATTTATTTTTGTTACTAATTTTAAAGGACATATAACAATTTTGATAGCGTAGTGAGAATATGCAAGGTAAATATTTCACCGTTGAGAAATGCCTGGGTCATCTTCTGACTGTAATAGCATATTCCTATATACAGGCTTATGGATGATCACACTGGTTTTTCTTTTAACTTGCTCTGCAGTCAAATGTATTGTAGCAGCAAATGTAAAATGAGCCAAAAGAAATGCAGGCAGAATAGCTTACACAGAATAAAAATTTCATTAGAAAGTATTTCCAGTGAATCCTATTTAGTATAAGAAGTCTTATCTTTTCTATATGTCACATGAAAATGGCTTTTAGTAAAAATAGTGTTGCAAAGAATGGCTATGGGGGAAGGGGGAGTGAGGGATTGTGCTGAATATTCATAGCGTGTAGTACATGTGAGTGCATGGAGACCTTTTAGAACAAATATTTTTTCTTAGGTTAAGCTAGTTCAGAATATCGTTGATAATCTTCTTTACATCCTTCCAGGCAGCCTGTGCAAAGCAATTCTGGAATTAAAAAAAAAAAAAAAAAAAAAGTTGGCCTTATTGAGGGCCGACCCCCACAGCCTCATTAAAATCAGAGAAAAGCCTCCAGTTGACTTCGGTGGGAACTGGAGCTTCTACATAGAGTGCCCTTTTGAACAGGTGAAGAGAGAAGAATATGAGCCTCAAAAAGACAGACCTCTGCTAAAGCCCTAAGGGCAAAGCTGTTGTAAGTCAATTTTGTTCTCTCCTGTCCAGGTTGGCACCTCTGCTGCCTGACTGAAACATCTCTACTTACATTCCTCCGTTTTTATAGGAGTTGGTCTTAATGTATATCTCTCATGACAGTGTGACAGGAAGGCTGCTCCTTGCATCTTCCTCCTGCTGTGTACCTGGGCAAGTGACAACTGCATCTGGTTTTTTAATGATGGATTTTTAATAGATTTGAAGGAGGCAGGGAACTGACTGGATAATAGGCAGATCTTTGCCTTTATAAATTAGCATAAACTTTTTACTAGGTCGAATGCAATAAATATTATATATTTGCTTATCATAGTGTTTCTATCTAGTGCATCCTGCAGCTATTTGTTCTGATAAAGCCTATGCATGAATACAAGTAAAATGCAAAGTCTGATAAATGAAACAGTTGTTCAGCTGACTGTGGGGTGGCTGTGTATGGCACATAAGAAGGTATGTCTGGGTGTCAGCCTGATTCCCTCATCTTTGCTGCTGAGACTGAACCCCTGGAGAGAGCAGAGCTTGTTCTAACGCTGAGAACAAAAACCACTTGTTCTGGAGATTGTGCAGCATGGCAGCAGGGTTGGCAGGATGTGGGAGGTCTGTCTGGAATCAGGAGGCTTTTAGCAGTAAGTCCTGCATACAGCAGGGACTATTGGGATGAATGAAGCTATGAAGTGTGCATCCATGGTGCTTCATTTCAGAGACCACATCCATAGCTCTCACAGCTTTCCTGGTTGCTTCAGTGCCAGTGGCAGCACCCCAAATCATGCTTTTCAAAATAGGCTTTCAGGACAACACACGTTTCCTGGTAAATCAGACTAAGCTGTTTTGTGCCCATAATAAAGCAAGGGTGACAGATGGTTATATTGGCTTTGCTTTGATATTCTCTCTTGTGTTATTTGTCATAGGAGAGCTTGTTGGCATTGATTTTGGACTGTCCCAGTAAGATCTGATGCTAAGGGAATGGGGAAGGGAGTATCTTAATGGTGGAAGCAACTGAAAATCGTTGGAGTGGAAAGAAAGATCTGAAGGATAGGACATCCCACCTTCCTTCATTCCATGGAAGAAGTGAGAGGGAATTTGATCCATGTCCAAACACTTTCATTTGTAATACAGCAGTTTCTTCCAGCTGGAACTCCATGAACTGTCTTTATCTGGATCGCAAATGCTGAGTCCTCACTGCTATGAAATGACCTTCACCTAAAGCTAATCCCCTCTCTTGCACCCCAAAAATACTACAAAGCATCTTTGCTTGTGTCAGTGCATCCATCTAGCTTCTTGAAAGTGGAAAAAAAATATATGGCTAAGACATCTTAACTAGTGGATAGTGTCATTTTTAGTGATCTGATTCTGGTGGATCTGTGATAAAGTACAGTACCTGGGGATATTTATCCTAGTGACTTTAAATATGTACTCCTCTGATATCTGCAGTTTCTATTGTGTTGTTGTGATGACACTAGAGAGCTGTAGCCTTTGCCTGTGTTCTTGTTTGGAGAACGTTCAGCAGAAAGGTCCTTTTAATGGGGATTAATTGTTATAACCAAAATGCTTTGGAGTGTTATGTAACTATCAGAACCAGTGATTTCTTTAAGAGATCTGGATTTGCTGTAGTCAGGCTGCTCTCACTTGAACCCACAAGCCTGGGATGTCTGTTACTTTTAAATATTTATAGCTTTGAAGGTTCACCATGTCTGTAATAAGCACAGGGGAAAATAAATACATTATGCAAAGGGTGATTAGTTTTTATCACATAGTCTTCTACAGGGCAGCTGTTTATTTTCAGTGTTCATTTTCTTGGATCAGTCAGGTAGACAGCTGTTCTTTTAGGGCATTTTTGTTAATTTAAGTAACTCCTTTGAATTGCAAATCTACCACCAAATTCACTTCTAAAAATTCAGCCTCAAGCTCATAATTATATCATCAAAAAAATCTTTAGATCACTAATTCAAAAATATCTACTTGTCAGATATTTCAAACAAATGCAAAGCATACACACTGTAAATCACCCAATACATCAATGTCTATATGAAGCTGAATATAAAATGCCCAGGTCTGCCAGGTTTCTCAAAAAGTATAATATACATTATGTACATTCCCTCAAGGCTACAGCCAGCTTGAAATACTGTCTTGTGTATGTGACTTCATAAACACCTGTTAATATCAATAGGCTTTTGCAAAGATAGAAATATGATAAACGGGCAGCCTGTAATTTATCTTTTCATTTTTAAAATTGTTTTGGATTATTGCCTGAGTCCAGAGGACTGAGGAGTTATAGGATGGGAAAGAGAGGGAGCAGTGCAGACAAGGCTGACGTTTATCACATCATACAGGAACAGGTCTTTTTATGCTTTGGAAACTATCATGAACAATTGCAGTAGAGGAGCTCTGTCCCTACAGTGCAGTCAGCCATGCAGTCCTCAGTCTTGTTACATCCTTGTTGAAGTCAGTTTATAACTATTCAGATTGGCATTTTGCATTCAGGCTCTTGGGCCATGCTATAAATGTTTGTGCTCCTTTGATTTCTTGTGAAAAGATAGATCCCGGCAACCACAGTTTTATGAGGACATTGCCAGAATGTTACATTTAAATGAATTATTTGTATTGTAAAATGCTCAGCTACAGAAAACATAACCTTATTGCTCCAGTAGATGAATTTTACTCAGCGAATCGGAGCACTTATTTTGAAGTTGTCGTCAGATATTTATTGGCTGTCAGAATTATTTTAGACCAATCTGTGATGCACTAATGCAAAGCAAAATTTTTTTTATTTCACTGTGAATGAGAATTTTTTTCAATTATGAGTTTATTACTGAGCTGCTTTATATTCAAAAATAGCCCCAGCTGGAGTGTCCATTCCCAGCTGAGCCCAGCTGGGGAGGCACAGTTGGGAATGAGGGATGTAGCTGTTCTTCCCTTCTGTTTGTACAGCTCCTGAAGAGGCTGACCAGGATTACAGATTCTTCATGCCTTCTAACAGCTGTACTATCTTCAGATCAGCAAGGCTACCATGATGCAGCAACTGCATGGCCACTTATGACAGATTAATTTCCAAAAATCACTGCGGGATGAGGCCAGCTTGGCATGATTAACCGACCAGAAATGCTGTGCAGCTGCTGTTTGGGGACTTATTTATTTGTTTGTTTGTTTATTTACCAATCAGACAGTCTTGGAGTTGCTCTCAAGCAAGCTGGATGGAAAAAATTCCTTGAGGCCTTAATGCCAGGAGAGAGAATGTAGTTTTTGTGTTTGCCCCTCTCTTCCTTTCAGATGCTGAGTATCATTGTATGGATATTGATGGGCATATAACTGAATGAAGCACAGAATAGCAACTGACATACTTTCACCATTTTCAGCCCTGGTGGAGTCAGGAGTTGCATGGCTTTTGCTTTTTTTTGTGAAAAGCACAACTTTGCTTTCATTCTATGAAGGCGATGTCTTTAGGAAAGGTAAAAGTTTGAGTTTGGGTAGAGTTCTTGGTGTAATTTCAGCCATGGCAGGTATGATGTTAATAAGTGAAGTGGGAGGGACCAAACCAACTACTGCATTGGTGGGAGGTGTTCTTGGTAAGGTTTTGGCAATGCCTGGAATGTCCGTGCAGCAGCAGCATGCATTGGAGCAGAAAACACTTTTGGTTTGCAATTTACATTCAAAGCCACTGCTTTGAATTTTTTCTTTCTTCTATTGGAATTGTAGATGTTGTCAGGAAAATCAGTACAGTCTAAAAAGCAAAATAAGAGATCTGATAAAAACAAAAAATGGAATCTAGCAAAATTGGAAAAGGACTAAGCTTTTAACTTGTGGAATTTCATTTCTCAGCTAGTTAATGAGCCTTGTGTGTTTGTTAGGATTGGAAAGTTTTGACAAAATACAAAAATAACTCACTTGGATACTTACCCTTAATAAGATATGCTAAAATACACAGAGTTTTGAAATATCTGGCACAGCTGAGCAAAGTTAAGTGAAGATATTACTATGATGTAAGTACATCTGGCATTAAGCTAAATCAGTAGAATGTAGTACCCATAGTCAACTGTAGAATCATGAGTGCTAATAATCTAATTAATTAATATGCTAATTGGCTAGATAAAAAGGGGTATTAAAAGAATGCAATAAAGAGCTTGTATTTTTCTGTTTTGCTGTGCAAACACAGCTCCCTGCAATAACTTAATGAGGAACTATCCAAAGGAACAAAACTAACAACAAATGAATTAGAAGCTTAACTAAGTAATTACATGATAATGCTGAGACCCTTTTGGTAGGGACCAGCACAACTATGTGTTTAGATTGCCAGAACAGCCAATAACACCAAGTGGGAAGAGTAAGTAATAAAATCTATTTATTTGATGGATATATTTATTTTTAAGAAACAACCTAAGCAAAATTTGAATTATATCGTTACTGCCGATAACAGTTTTTTATTGGTAGTAATGAAACTGAAAATATTTATACGGTGGAAGTACGTAAGCACTTTAAAGGGAGGAGAGCACAGATAAGAAAAAAAGAGCAGCCCTTTTTGTGTCTCAATAGGACAGAAAGTAGGCTTTCACTCAGCTTTTAATTTGTTAATAGAAATGGGATTATTGTTCAAAAACCGAACATTAGGTTTGTTCAGAAATGGGCATCCTGATCTTAAGAGTCTGTTCCAAGGGCTTCAGAAGTTGGTTTTCCATCTAGGCTGGAAAGCCAATAGGAAATCCTAATATGGTGGCATAAAGAAGAAAGATAACTTAGGCCTTAAACCAAGTTCACAAATCTATTATGGACTGAAATAGCAGCTAGAAGATTTCAGCACTAATTAAGGAAGGTGTTTAAAGGGAGGGGATGCCTGAGAATAATAGTGTAGCAAAGCAGGAGTTCATGGATAAGAAAAATGCCTTCAGAGGTTTGACTGCTTTATTGGCATTAAATTTGTTGTCTGTAAACATCTTTCCTCGACTGGAAAACACCAGTATTTGGAGTTTTCACTGCTGTCAGGAAACTGTGCATATTTTAGGCTTGTCAAAACTGTGACACCCTGCACATTAGAGAAAGCAATTTGAACACTGTATATTCTCTGCTGGCATCGATGCTTGATAAAGACAGAAACTATCTACTAATTGCTGTAGTCTGTTACTAAGGGGCTTGCTATTAATCTAAAAGCAATAGTATTGCTAATTTCAAAAGATAAACCTCCAAGAGGAAGCATCAAGTTTTCTTCTGTATGTGGATACCCCATTTGCGAAGGCATTTACCCTGCCCAAGGCAGGGGAATTGAAACTAGATGGTCTTTGAGGTCCTTTTCAACCCAGGCCATTCTATGATTCTATAATTCTATGAATTCAACGTTACTGAATAAAACATGTGCATGTACAGAGACATATACAATCTCACCTAGCAGGTGCTAAATGGAAGCTAGGCACTGGTTTGAGGAAGCAGTAAGTAAAACTCTGAGAGTAAATAACATCAAGTATCCTGCTGTAGAATTTGTTGTACAAGGACATAGCAATTTCTCATGATTTTATGATTTTTGGTTATCGGTATTCCACATCATAACATTGTGTAGTGCACTGGGAGTTGGAGAGTTAATGTTCCAGTTCCGGGCCCCTGCCCAGAAGAGAAGAAGAACTACATATCCCAGAGGACTTTGCGTTCAGAAAGCAGATATAACCCCTGGCAAGGTCATGAGACCTTCCCTTTTTTTTGGCTCTCCTCCCTGCTGCTCATCCCAACCGCACGCATCACCTCAGCATTAGTGTAAGGCCTACAGCTTTCAGATACTCTCTCATTATATTTGGTTTATTAGTTTCAATTCTAATTATATTGTATTACAGCGTGTTGTCTTGCATTCTGATACCATGTTTAGTAAATTAGTTTGTTTCTCCTCAGGTCGTTGCTGCTGTTTCGTTTTGGGGCTCATCTCTCTGCCCTTTTTCCCTCATTCCCTTTTCTGGAGGTGCCGATCTGCGGATACTTCCACCCCACTAGTCACAGAACTGGGATGAACCAGCCCATAAACTGTTGACACAATTCAAAGCTGAAGTAAAGCACCTGGGACCTTTGATTCTCATTTAAACCTTATTGCATGATTTCTATTGAGGAGCAGCAGGAATCATCCATTCATAACATCTCAGTACAGATAATACCAGATGCAATTGCAGGACATTCTTAAAAAATCTGAGTGTGACACCACTCCCCTCAAAGGGAAACAATCTCTATCCTGCTCTCAACAACTTTAGTGAGAGCAAGGATGAGTCCTAAGGGCAGAATTTTTTCCAAGAGTTCGGATTATTTGGGTTTATAGTTCCCACTGATGATTTGCATCCAAAAGCTGGTGCAATTCTACCCACTGAGTCATCAAGCATGCACAGCCAGGGAAAAGCTTGAACTCTGCTAAAGTGATGGGGGGTATTAGCTGACAGCCAGCTGAACATGAGACAGCAGTGGGCCCAGGTAACCAAGAAGGCCGATGGCATTTCTTGTATCAGAAAAAGTGCAGTCAGCAGGAGCAGTAAAGTGATTGTCCCCCTGTTCTCAGCCCTGGTGAGGCTGCACCTTGAGTATTGAGTTCAGTTTTGGGCCCCTCACTACAAGAAAGATATCAAGGCGCTGGAGTATGTCTAGAGAAGGGCAATGGAGCTGTGAGTGGTCTGGAGCACAAGCCTGATGGGGAGTGGCTGAGGGAGCTGGGACTGTTTAGTCCGGAGAAGAGGAAGCTCAGAGACTTCATTGCTCTCTACAATGACCTGAAAGGAGGCTGTGGTGAACTGGGGTTCAGTCTTTTCTGGTGGTGACTTCTGATAGGATAAGAGAAAATAGCCTCAAATTGAGCCAGAGGAGGTTCAGACTAGGTATTAGGAAAAAATTAGTTTCAGAAAGGGTAGTGAGGCATTGAAATGGTATGCCCAGAGTGGTGGTAGAGTCACCGTTGTCAGAGGTGTTCAGGAAAAGATTCAGTGTGGCATTGCCAGACATGGTTATTGAGTGCGTGGGGATGGGTTGATGGTTGCACTGGATGATCTTAGAAGTCTTTCCCAGCCTTCACAAAAGTGGAACAAGCTCTGAAGCTTAGGAAACAATATATTTAATAAAATACAACCACTTAAAGGACAGCATTACTTAAAAACAATATATGTTGCAAATCTCAATAGCTTTGAATAAACTCGGACTTTTACTACACAACTGTGTGAAGATGGCCCAAGTGTGGCATCAGACAGAAACCAGCCTGGAGAAGATTTCTTCTCTACTAAATAAAATATGTTCTAAATTCTCTCCTTTATTTTTTCTGGAGTTTGTATCTAAATTATCAGGTTTTTAAAATTTGTCTTCAGTATAATTTCAGCTGCACTTACGAATGACTGATGTGACTTAGGTGAAAGATCTCTTCTACCCAGCAGTGGTTCAAGTCAGAGCTGTCTTTTTTGAAATGTTTTCTTTTATGGGCTTTTACTCATACCCCAAGGACATGTCAGGTTCTCTCTCTTCTTCTTTTGTGTATATTCTTATACAAACACATGCTGTGGAGGAGATGCTGATGTTTCTTCTCTTGTTACAATCAAAGCATACATTCACTGTGGAAAGGTAGACTTAGAAGAAATTTAGTATTGTATTATGTAACAATTTAGTAAAGTGTGACCCTCTTTTGATACTAAAAATTTAGTTGTAAAATAAGAGCAAATTGGCATGTACAACTGCTAGAGCTGTTGGACATGCTGGTAGTAAATCAAGCAAAATGTTTTTATTCACTAAATAAATATAGAGTTTGTTAGTCAGATGGAGTTCATTTCTCTCTCTTAAAGTTATCTTTATGATAATTCTGTGAATTAATTTGAAGGCTAATGAGAGCTTTTTTTCTTTGTACTTTGCCATTTTATTGAATTTTCTCTGCCTGAAGCATCAATTAATGTATTTGCAGTTAAACTATCCAAAAGTTTTGTTATTTTGTTGTTGTTCCATTATTGTTCTCATAGATCACACCCAGAGCATTCTTTGTTCTCATACATCGCAACCTGAATGCCCTGGGGGCTCACATATTTCCAGAGGGAGTCTAACTGCCGCTCTGTCCTTCCTTTACTGCTCTAGCTAAGATATTGTCCTTTTCTGTTTCTGGCGGGCTTGGCTACAAAACAATAATGAAAGCTGTTGTGATGGTTGTTGTTTTAGTATTTATTATTTTTATAGCTCCATAGGCAAATAAATACATTTTAAAAATTAGGCAGAGACTTAGTGCGTGGATCTCATTTAGAAAACCAGGCTCTGAAATTGCCTCCTGTGAAATGTTAATAATGCTTCTGAATGGCTAGGTATTGAATGACTGACTTTAATGTTTCTTTTTGCTAAGAGGAGCAGAGCTGCTCAGAAAGCTTGCAGTTTGTAAGACGTTTTTGAAATGTACATAGAAGAGCCCATACTTGTATTTAAAATTATTTCTTAATGGAGAAGTGAAGAAGTGATATCTGGACTAAAAATTGTTCTCAGGAGGAAATATCCCCCTGTCCCCCTCAAGCTTGTTTCTGAGTTTAAGGAGAATAAACAGTCTTAAAAACCTTTAAAAATGTTTAAGGCTAAATTTCTGGTGTGGAACATCAATTGCTTGCTACATATAGAACATTGGAAATCTACAAGTGTGTCATTACGTGAAGGGTAGTGGGACTTTTACTGTAAATGTGATGGTCTAGGTTGCCTCTGTTTTGGTTCCATCTCTGTTCAGGTTAAAATTCATTCCCAGTGCTCATGACAGTTTTCGTCTAGTACACATATCACCTGACTTTGCACCTAATAAAGCAATAACATCTATCTCTCCTTTGTTATTTAGCAGGGTGAGGAAAGGTTGACCTACCTCAGCAGTTGAAAAGATCTTGATAACCTAGGAATGACCAGAAATATTGTAGAGCTTAATGCAGAGACTAATATGAATGACTATGCTCAGATTTGCTTAACCGAATCAGCTATGCTTGGTCTACATTGGCTTCCGCTTAGCATCTGTATTATTGTCTGCATCTGCTTCATTTCTGGGAGGATGTAATGGGGCAGATAACACAGAGATATCTAGTCTTGTCCTTGCAGGTTCTGTTAGCATGGAACCTAATCTCTATGCCATGCAATGAAACCGCAGCTACTTTCGATCCCAAGCAGCTCACTGAGTAGGCTGTCACATCTGCATTGTGTTGTTTTTGGCCAATCAATTCTGTGAAATGCTAGACTGCTATACTCTAGGTAATCTGACTGTGGACAAAAGTTTGCTTTAGCGTGCACTGATGTGGATTTGAGTCCTGGGTAGAACTGAGAAAGAAGGATGTTATTTATAAGGTTTCTCAAAAACCGGTCTGGCTAGAAATTTGGAGCATGGCTTTCCATTTCTCTTACCTTCATTTTGACCAGATATTCCTTCTTTGTCTGAAGAAATGCTCTCGGTGGATTGTTTATAGAAATGTTTCAGCAAATTCGTTCTCTAGAAAAGGAAGTTTAATAAAGAGAAAAAATAAAAAAATCCCACTCGTTCCAGATGTAAGCATCAATTTAGACTTTAAAACCCCTCTGGCTGTCTGCAGGCCTCAATTAACAAATAATAACAAATAGTTGCACTATTCATCCAAACTATCATTATGAAAGGAGCTCTTGGAATTATATGACCATACAGCAGCACCAAACACCACTTTCTGTATAGGCTTTAGATATATTTACTGCACTGAGTAACAGCAATATGTGCAATTAAACACACATAATGATAACCAGTTGCCTATTAAAAAATGTCTTTTTGATTCCAGTGGCCTATTGTGACTGAGGTCATGGTACATAAAGTTGCTTTTAATCCCAAGTTAAGTTTACATACACTTACTGTCCATAACGGCCAAAGAAAGAAATGAAACAGCCTCCTCTCCTGATGTGCCTTTGAGAACCTAGAAAATGTCAGCTCTTTTGGCTAGATTAGCTACATGTACTAATTACTGCTGGTCCACTGAAATAATTGGATCAGTGCCAGTTACTGTCTGTAAGAATGTGGCCCAAGGTCTTTTAAAACAGAAAGTGAAATTCTCAGAAAATGTTTAAAGGTGTTCTGTGATGCATCTGGGATTTTTTGTAGTGTATCCCTAAAGAGAAATTATTAATGCAAGAACGTCTGGTTTGCAGAAATAACCAAGTTATTCATATGACAAGTTGTTTTGTTTTGTTATTTGGTTGCTGCTTGCCCAGTACTACAATACATAACCTCTGACTCGCTAAAAATATTGCTTTTGTGATTTACTTTTATGGAGTTATTTATGTTTAGAGTCTTGGCCAGTTTCAAGAGAAATGAAATATCTTTCACTACCTTTTGTCTTGAAGCTTGAATTGTTTAGCATTATGTCTTGGTTGCATTTGAGTCATATTGCTATATAATGGTTGTACTCTGTCAAGCATTCATGGTGCAAAGAGTATGGTACAGCAGCATAAGAAAATAGTACTAAGAATATTATACAATAAGGGAAGATTTTTACAGAACAAAGGCTTTTGAATTCAAAGCTTAAGTAAATTGTACTAGTAATCAGTGGACTCTAGATCAGAAGTAGTCACAGTAGCACTTCTAAGCAACTGTGCATACCTCACTGAAATCTTGCGGTAATTATTTTATTTCTAATGTGATTTGACTAATAAATTTATACATGTTGAAATCAAATATGAAGAAATATTTTAAAAGCTGCCTACAACAGAATACATGAACTCACTCCGCTAGTAAAGTTGAATTATTAATGGTTTAATTTCTTATTTTTTCCACAGGATTTGAAATTCCAATTAAAACAGTGTTTGGGCCATTGCTTTGCCTGCCAGTGCTTAATCTTTTCCGAAAGCCTCATCACTTATCTAAAACAAAAGAAGAACGAGGTAAGGAGAGAAAGTAATGAAATGCAGCATAGCACATCTGTCAAAGGAACAGAAAGTAGCTTTAAAAAAAAAATCCAGGATCAATGACATTAAAAAATTTCGTTGAGAACTAAATGTGTTTATGTTAAGCATCTTAATACTAAGGGTCTGTTACTACCATTATATTCTTGCATACACTGCAGGTTGGGTGGTTTGTGTGAGTGCTTTACTGTAGATGTAGCCACAGGATACAAATGACAAATAGGAACAAGAGCTCTGGAATTGCTAAATGAACCTCACTGTACTGTGGAGACCTTTAAAAGATTGTTTGACATCTTGATGCTGAACTTATGAATGTAATTTACATTTCTGAATTTATTTCAAATTCAGTTTGGAGTCAGTCTCGATTTATGTTCTCCAAATAAGTACAATGCAATATTAAGTGCTGTATTAAGACTTCCACATTCCAGCAACTAGAGCAGTGATTCTCTTTGTTGTTGATAATGGACCTTTCTGAAATACCTGGAAGTGTCTTCTGCAATGTCGGTTAGGATTGCAGTAATATCCAATAAGGCAGGCAAAACTACAAGTGAAACAGAGGAGTAGTACAGTGGTTTAACTCTGATGGGATAAGTAGATAAGGGAGATGTGGTTTGAAAAAACATGAGCTTTTTTTGGATTTGAAAAGTATAGCCTGCAGTGGCTACATTTTTAGTCACTGCTTACATTCAGCACACGAGAGTATGAGAATCCCTCTCTCATTTTCCGCATTCTCTTCTCCATTCTGCATTTTCATATTTCTGCCATGGATCATGCTCAAACTAATACTAGCCGGTGCAGACCAGGCTTGATGGCTACTCAACCTCCTCATATGAAAGCCA
>JAOWBP010004006.1:14037806-14055875 GCA_028571105.1 Tragopan temminckii
TAAGACTAGCACTGCCTTCCCTGCCCATGTTGCTCTTCCTTCTGAATCCATCAGTATTTCTCCATTTTACACAATGGTTTCTAAAGGAATCTCTAAATGTGGGAAGGGGTAATCAGCTGTGAAAGATGAATATCTAGTGTCTACGCAAAGTGCAATATATAAACTAGAAAAGCTCTAGGGTGTCAAGATACTACTTGTCGATTTTATACTGGTTTTACATGCCTGTTTATTCTTCCAAGCAAAAAGACACATTTGTTACCTTAGCAACATGGTTATGTTATCTCCAAACATCTGAACCCAATTCTCAAGGCACACATACTGTTGTTCAGGAGAACCTTGATCACTGTAGGAACTTCATTTATTCTGTTGTCATAATTAATGGTGATTTTTTGATCTATGCTTTTAAGCTGTGTCCATCCTAGTTATCTCAGTTTTGTGGTTGTCTTTTCAAGATTTAATTCTTGTCAATTATGATCCTAACATGAATGAGGAATTGTTGTTAAATTAAACATGGCAAGCTTTAATTAAAAATGTATTTTGCAAATATTTATATTTCTTAGAAGAAACAAGGGTGCCTCTGTTTAAGAAAAAGACATACCTGTTTTATCTATCAACTAGTGGATAACTGAGTGAGGACACTCTAAAGAAATCTGTTGCCAAAGTTTTTGCTGAAAGATAAAGTATGACACTGAATTAGAAAGTAGCTAAATTGGAAAAAATAATGGAAATAATTGGGTGGTTTTAGAGACCCAAAAGGTTAATACTAGAAACAACATTGCCTGATATGTTTACTACTCATCTGAGTATGGTGAGATGTCAGAGTTTGCAGAAAACAGCTTTCTTTGCAGTGCTGTTGAAGATTGTTAAGGCCTACTGAGACTTTTGACGAAATTGGTAAATAAGCTGTATGTGGGCAATTAATTCCAGTTTAGGTGATTTAAACATGTACTTTATGGTGGAATAGCACTTCAGATATTTGTACTTATTACAAAGTTTTGATTGCAATACCTTGAAAAAAATGCCTGGGTATCATCAGTGAGGAAGTGGTCTGTGTACCTAAGCTGGTTTTTGCTGCTGCTTTTTTTCAGTAAACCTAATGTACAATAGTAAGAGCCACTGGGGAAAAAAAAAAAAAAAAAAAAAAATTCTACAGTTTCCCTTCTCTTGCATTATTTTCTTCTGGTCTTGGTTTCTTAAAAAACAAACAAACAAACAAAAACAAAAAAACAAAAAACAAAAAACAAAACAAACAAAAAAAAAACCCAAAAAACAGTAAAATACAAAAGAAATTTAACAAAGAAAAAAATATATTAGTAGTATCTCACACCTCTGACAGGAAGAAGACAAGATGTAAATGTTATTTTAAAGATTAGATAATCTAATCTTTGGAATACAGTAGAGTTATGTAGAAATTATTGAACAACAGAGTGAAGCAGATCATGCCATTCTGTTTTTGCCTACATCAAGAGAAATTTAATGAATATAAAAAGTAGAAAACTAATCATTTAAAGAAAGAAGTTAGATTCTAAATTGAAGAAACTGAATTAAATGAGAAAACTAGAAACTCAAGGTTCCAGAGAGAATTGACACTACAAATGAACCACAGGAAAGCAATTACAGTAGATGAAGATTTCTTTAAAGGAGACAGAACGCTAAGTTTTAAGTTTAACCCAAATCATCAATTCCCTGAAGTGACAAAGAATTAAGTTATGTAGGTTATCCTGTTCATGCAGATTTTCTTCCAAGTTAAACTGAATCTTCTGCTAGTGGACACTGTAAGAGGTGACACACAGATGTGATGGATTACTGCTGTCACGTGAGCAACATTCACTGCTTTAATATGGAAGTGCCAGTATGCTTCCTGATGAGTGCGGCAACGGAAGTGTGATCTTCTGGGCTTAGTTTATTTACAGTCTTTTGTGAAAATTACTATTAATTTCATTTTTGGAGAATTGCTGTAACAAAAAAAGGATTCTTGTTGCTAACGTCTCTTTTCTACTGATGAATGAAAGCATAAAGGTATCTAAAACAATTACATTGCAATAAGCTAAGGTCTGAAGTTGTGAAGTCTCTTTTTGTCAGTGAGTGGGATAGAGCAGTGATGTAGCTCTCCTTTTCCTCCAAATGGAACATTCCTCATTTTTGCTACAGCTAATAGCTTAAACATGGACAGTCACAGTGTGTTGACTGCTGTATTATAGATTCTTAATTTGCTAATCTTTCTCAAACAATCATAATGCATGTGTCAAAAACTATATCTGTTGTTTACATTAAGACTGATTTCAGTGGCATATCATCTGTATGACGAATAGGAAAATATACTTCAAGCCTATCCAGTAACTCTGCATTTTTCTCTGCTATCTTAAACCAAGTGCAATTTATACATTACTGAAGTGCAATTAAGTATATGTTCAGCTAGGTAGGAATCTGCAGGATTCCAGACATTTGCCACTATGGATGCTAAGCAACCTTACCTGCTGTTGCAATAGGCCAACAAAAAGTTGTTGTTGCTCTAAAGAACAAATGAGTGTTGTATTTCAAAATGTTCATATAGCAATATTTGCCAAAGCAAAAACTTACTTTTGATTGCAATAGGATGTGTAATAAAAACACGCATGTACCTTATAAGTTTTGCTCTGTAATTTTTTATGCAGTGTTTCGGGATAGAGACTGTATGAGAAAGTGAATACCATAAACTTCTCCATAATGTTCTGGGAATCATCTATGGTATTTCAATTTTTCAACAGCAAGAGTTAAATGTGATGTGCCATTGGAGCCCTGTTGCAGCTCCTTTATTTATTTCACATAAATGTGGAATAAATGGTGTGAGTAAACAATCAAACATTGTTTTTCTTTTACTTGGCATTTCCTATAGCACTAGAACATTATTGCGAACATACACTTTTATGCAGTGGTAATGACATAAGAGTTGTGTTTGATTGCCTGTGCCCTTCACAAATCACAAGAACTTATTTCATAGCACTCTATGCTATCAAAAAATGCAGTCATGCAGCACTGAAAATAAAACAGTTTAATGTAAATGGGGCAACATGCCTAAAATCTTTACTCTAAAATGCTTGACTGCTGCTACTTGGATCACCTGAACATGTTGATTAGTCTGAAATTTGAAGAACAAGTGAATTTGATGGGGACAAAGATTTCTGAATATTGCTTGACATAACCATTTTCCATCATTTTCTTACTATAATAGTAGCAGGAATGTTTTCTTTTTTGGGTGAAATTTTCAGTGAGTATAATGTAGAGAGTACTGTCATAGCACGAGAGGTCTTTTATAGCTATGCGTCTTTTAACAGAGTCTATTGAATAGACAGTAAATCTGAGAAATAAATATAGTACTATTCTTGCCTTCCACACCTTTCCTCCATTGGAAACTTCAGAATGTTTTATCCTTTATAAATATCCCTTAGCTCTGATTTTATCATTGATTCTCTTCTATCACATCATGAGCTTTTTGTGCCTTGATTTTGAATATATAGAACATAGACTGCTACATTCAGAAAATGCAAATCTTGTTCAACTGCCTTTGTTTTCTCCATTAAAATAAAGCTATATAACTGTTCATGGCGATATATAGCATTACATAATGTGCCTCTGACCTGAGTTCAGTGATTACAAATTAGGAAATCTTTTTTTTTTTTTTCCCCCCCTCAATATTTTGTAATATTAATGCAATTTAATATTTGTACAGGATAACATTGAACTGTTTTTCACGCAGTTGGGGAAGACTCCAGGGAGATGTCATTGTGGTCTTCCAGTACTTGAAAGGAGCTTATAAGTGAGAAGGAGACTTTTTACACAGTCTAATAGCAACAGGACAAGGCAGGATGGTTTTAAGCTAAAGGAGGGGAAATTTAGGTTAGATGTTAGGAAAAAATTCTTTACTCAGAGAGTGGTGAGGCTGCCCGGGGAAGTGGTAGATGCCCCATCCCTGGAGGTGCTCAAGGCCAGGCTGGATGGCATCTTGGGCAGCCTGATCTGGCAGGGGGCAACACTGCCCACGGCTGGGGTTGGAGCTCAACAATCTTTAAGGTCCCTTCCAGCCTAAGCCTTTCTACGCTTTTATGATTCTATTTAAAAATGATAGCTTCCATGATACAGTTTCAGAAACCATTCTCTTTCTTTTTATCTCAAGAAAACCTGTTATGTATATGCAAGACCTGGAAAGCAACTGCATGGTAAAGATCCCTGGTGTGCCCTTCCTTCTGCTTCTGTTCAGCAGCAGATAGCTTTGAGTGGAGTTGAGTTATCCTGTGAGTCACCAGTCATCTACCAGATAGATCATGCTGCTTGGGTCAAGTGCAGAAATGATTAAGTCACGCTTCTCCATGATTAACGACCAGACTGAACTGGGAAGAATTTTCTTACCAGTGGAGTTTGTAAAAGTGCATTCTTGGCCTTTACTGAAATTTGAGAATGCAAATCAAGCTAGGCATGGAGTAGCCTTCTACTATTGACCACCACTTTAAACAGACAGTTTAAATAAACAGAAGGCATTTATTCTTTATATGCACTGCTAACAGACAACCATGATGTGTATAGGTATTTTTAACTTGTACTAAATACACCATTTTAAAATGATCATAAAACTTTAGGAGGGAAAAAAAAACTCATTCATATTTAAAATGATAGAAACTTCAGTTAAAATCTTCTCTGCATGAATTAAGTGTTCTGTGAGAGAAAATACATTTTTTTTTCTTGTTTGTAACATATTTTCCATTAGTGGTATGGCAATGTGAAAAATGCATTTGAAAGAGAAAGAAATAGCATATCTTGGCACTGTGGCTTAAGTAGATTTCCTATTCATTGAACAGATAAATGAAGCCAGTATAATGTGTTACCAAAAGCGTTGTTTCAACTGCTATTCTATTACTCTGTGATATCCTCCATAGGAAATAGTCTATCACTGGTACTCACCATCAAATCCAGTTTCCTGCTGTGATGTTGTACGTGCTACATACATAAATGCAGTCCTGTTTTTTTGTTTTTGTTTTTGTCATCGTTGTTGTTTTTTTTCAGTTGCATTTCTCTTTTATATGTAAAAATATAATGGACTATACAACTCAGGAGCAGTTATTTCTTTCACAGCTAGTGACACATAATGGTCCTGTAACACAGCAAGTATTTTAATGACAAAGTGATATGCAAATACTTTAAAATTTTGGGAGGGGGTAATGGATATACCTAAGTATAAAGAGTAAAGTTGAATTTTACTGTGGGTGAGGACTGTATAGATTGGTATTTATTCTTGTCCAGTAAGCATTGCAGATACTGAATTCAGTGGAATTTTCCCAGTTCTGATATTTTTCAGTATTTCTCGGTAAGTTTTATTTCCTTAAAAAGTCACAGAAAGGAATGTTCTTTTAGAGTTCCTTTCAAAATATTGGCACAGCACATATTGTAAATCGTGTTACTGAACAATAAACAGTTCAATAGAAAATTGCTTAATCTCTGCAGTAACAGTAACAACAAAAGTGCACATTTTTCACTCTCATTAAAATAGTAGATTGGCCAATTTTAGCTGTTCGGGTTTCACAAAGCGTGCCAGCTTGAAATTAATTTCCAAAATATTTTTGATAAAAGAAGTTGTGATTTTGGAATCTCAAAGGCTATTACTGTGCTAAATTTTCCTGAGTTCACCAGAAGCTTCGTAGAGATGATTTGGGGTTTTGTTTGTTTTGATGCAGTGTACAGCTGTGATCTGATAGCTTTGGGAATACTGCTGTATATTGAAACTTAGCATAGACCAGACCTCTATAAGGCATGGAGGAATGTGCATGTATTTGTGGAATAGAAGAAGAACGAAAGGAAGGAAGGGAAGAAAAGGCAAAGCTCAATGAGATATTCCATAAAGAAATGGGGAAAATCTTCAGTTTAGTAACCATGAAAGGCCTGTGGCTGTAGTTCCTTGTACTGCACAGTTTATGTGGGGACTGTTTCTGTTCTCATTGTACTCATGGTAGAGAGCTGACTTAGCAGTTGTCACACAGCAAGACTGACACCCTCATTAAATATCATCACAAGAAGGTCAATTCATATTTCACCTCATTAACTATTGATAAATGCTTTGGAAATTGTGGATCCGTTCTGGTATATTTAAACAGAAATAAGCTAAGAAGCTTAACACTGAATTTTCTGTATCTAATGACTTATTTCCACTTGATCTGGTCATGGAAGACCGCTCCAGATATAAACAGGCATCTGAACACCCCCAAATTGAAAAGAATCCATCATTTGTTTGATTACTAACTGCTACAGTAATCTATATTGTTGAATAAAAAATGTTTTGAAGAGGATTCTAGAAGCTCACCAACAAATCATACCAACTATAGTAGCTGAACTACATACCTGAAAAGAAACTGTTCCAAAAAAGGAAACCAATAACGGTCTTCAACAAGTACGAGTTCCTAGTCTATATAGCTAGTAAAATGTCTGTTCAGGAATACTTGGAAAAAGTTCTGAAGTATGTGAAAGTCAATCTCTACCATTCTCTAGGGTAAGAATAGACAGAAATAACGGTGGTTTAATTAGCATGCGTAACTCTAAGTCTCCCATCCTGTACTTATCATTAGGACAACAGTAATCTCTGTACCTACGAGGTGAAGGCTGACTGGAAACTGATTCTCAGTGCCTTAGTCTGAGTTTTGTGTTGGGCATAGAGGATGAGAGGAAGCTCCTACCCTTCGCTCACATCACTCAAGAAGATAAACAGTCATTGGTAACCTATTGGAGTTTTCTCTTCCCTTGTTCACTTGACCAAGTTATTATTCCAGATATAGCATTTATAGCCTGTGTGGAGATAGGATGTCTCTCAGTTGGCTGGCTGTCACTATGCGAGCTGGGGAGTCACAGAGGAATCCTGCAGATTTGGTACTTTCAGAAAATTTCACGGCAGTTAGTTTTCAGCTATTCATAATGTTGAGAAGAATGAAGATGCTAGGCAGCAATAGCAAATGCTGTAACTTTCCTGTAAAGAATTTGTACACGTGTGCACACACCTATGAGTAAGAAGTGAGTTCCCACACCAGTACTCAGCAGAGCAGTGGGAATCACCACCTAACTCGGGTGTGGTATTTAGACTAGAGTAAAAGTTGTCCTGTAAACAAAAAAAGTTTAGGGCCTGAATCCAAAAAGTGGCATCAAAAAGCCTATACAAAAGACTTTAAGCTAAGGAAAAGCTGAATGCAGAAAGATGTGTTAAGGAAGCTTAGCAGCCAAAATGATCAAATCAAGAGTCAAGTTTCTTCTTCAAGCAGAAACAGTTTAGAAGACTCTGAACATGCATTCAAAACTCCCCAATACAGTAACAGAAGAAAGTCATTTGAAACCTTACGTTTAAGTAAACCTTTAATTTAGCTGCTTTTGCTAGAGTGGAAGTGGGGAGGAAAAGCAAAGCAAAGCTCAGAAAGAAGAATCACTCGATGGAGTAAGTGTTGATGGGTAACATATTGAAGATCTTTATGTAGACCTATCATGACTTGACTTCCCCCAGACAAGTCTTCATGTAATTTCTTTGTGAATGCATGTACTATATGCAATCACGGTAAACTACACTGTGTCTACAGACTTTTAGCTTAATTTCTACACTATGAAGCTGAAAAGGGTTTTTAAAAAATAAAGTAAATCTGTGAGTCTTTTTGTTAATAATACTTCTGTACCAAGTGGTGGCCTTACATTGCTAGAAGAATTTATCAAGTGATCACTCTGTAGAATCAGATCATAGGTTAAATTAATATATGCATTTTCATTTTCATTCAGCCTCTGCTGAGGAATTAAAAATACAATTTGTAATAAGCACTTGTTTGGAAGTACTTTGAGATTAATTTTTAGCTGCAGCAAGGATATTTCTTGTCTTAGCTGATATGTGGCAATACTTTAGTGAAGGAATCTGGTAGCTTTTAGCAGTGTCTGTGGGCACTGTTGTTGCCAGTCTGTGCATGGTTTTGTCTTTGCTCCTGTAAATCTTACTTCTGCTAGAAGGAGTGTTTTAGGATTCTATTTTCTAGCTTGGGTTAACAAAGTTGCATTTGCACTAACCTGGCCTGAAGGTTCTAAATTGGCCTCCGGTTTGGAGCCGCCATGTGAAATATTGCTAGGTATCAATGTCTGTTTGTTTAATGAAATGTATGACATTCCTTTTTTGTGCATGTACATGAAGAAATCATTATGAGTAAGATAAATATAGAAACCAAATAAAGCTGCTTCTCTAAATCTGTTTGGGGCAACATAGCAGAACTACAAAAATTAAGAGTGGGCTCCAAATGTCATTTCACGTAACAGTTTTGATGTTCAGGCTTTAAGAAAGAGCGAATAATTTTGTTGTTCAGAATCAAAGCATGGATGTATCTGCTTTGTCATCTTCCTCTCAATCATAAGTCATGATATTGATCAAGGTGAAACTTGCACAGGTGTAATCATATTGAGTGATAGCACCCCCAGAAAGGGAAGTATTCTTTCTAGAGTTTTAAAGGGCTATCTATCTCATTGCTACATGGCAATAACTGTTGTTTATCTAGCTTTCTTAAAGCTTTGCACACAATGTCATGTAACCACTGTCAGTTAGTGTTACGTTACAAACAAACAAATAAACAACAAAAAAAACCATTTCATTTCCTTTGCTTTCATTTTATATTTTCATTGGTTGTTTTGTCCTACTTGGATTTACTGCAAATTTACAGCTAAGCTTGGGACAGTCACCCTAGGCCATTAATAAAGTTAACTGCTCTTTGACAACTATTGATCAGCAGCAAGTATAACTATTGTATAAATATGGATAATTGAGAAAATCTCATTTCATTAGTAGATAGAAATGGATATATTCTGTACTGATAAGAGAATTCTATGTAAATTAAATTAGGGAAGTCAATTTGATTTTTGTCAGTTGTGTCCAGTTTGCCATGTCTTTAAATTATTTTCGCTTCCTTTTCAGAGGTAAAAAATTCCAGCTTTTTCTTTCTGTGCATAGATTTATATTCCTCAGGTCTAGTCCTTGATCCTTCTCTTAAGCTATTTGACATATTAAAATTGTTCATTAAAATGTGCATTTGTAAGTTTGTAGATGATCCTTAGTATAAACTAAAGCACTATACTTTGTGGAAGAAACTATTCTTTTGTTCTAAAATTTTAATTGCCATGTTGTCTTAATCTGAATAGCTTTCCTTAGATGAACTATGACAAAAAGCATTCGTCTTGTCATTATGGAGACAATCTGTAACAATGAGAAATAAAATTATTAACATACCAATAAGTTTTGCATATATAAGCTTATATACCTATGAAGTGCTGCAGGTTTATTAAAAACTAAATTCTGCTTTATAAGCACTTCTAGTAAGGGAACTACTTATTCATAATATTTATATTATGATACATATCTATTCAGAATTCAAATTATTTTGCTAGGCTGCAAGCATTTAGGGGAAATGTACTTGAACTTTAAATGCTATCACAGATAACAAAATATTTGTCTGAATATTACAAACGCTCTGCATGACTTAAACACCAGAAATATATTTCAATTGTCAAATTAACATCCAACTTCTAGAATTTTTGTATAGTATATTATTTCTCTGAGTAAAAGAATCTTCACAGGTGCAACAGCACGTCAGCTTTTCATTCATGTATTTTAATCAGAAATTGGACAGGACTGAATTTCGAGCTTACCATGGCAGCTGTAACCATCAGGAGGAGAGAGTTTACACAAATCATCTGCTTCCCTGCAGGTGAGGATCGGGTGCCTGTGTTATCCAAGTATACAACCTGAAAATAATTGCACCAGTTTTGAGTAAAAAATGATTTCAATACTCCTGGAAAGAATTTTTCAAGTACTTGTGACTCATAGGTACTAGAACAGCCATAATAAACAAATGGCTGGGGATCATCCATGCAGCATGCCCCAGGTTTGGCCACCTTGAGGTCCCCTGTCCCCAGCAGCAAGCTAGGTAGGTACTCGGATGAGAATACAAGCACTCCACATGCTCTTGAAATAAGAAATGTGAAATGGAAAGTTATGGTTCATTAACCCATTTCTGGCCTCCAGGTCTATATTCTATCAAGTCTTTGGTAACTTTCTTAACACACATCCATTATCTTCATTTTCAAATCTCTCTTGAGTTTTGATATGGCTTATCTATTAAACCAACTGTCTCTTCCATTTACTCTTCTTCCTGAATATGCTTCAAGTTATACACATATGCCTGAGTAAACAAGTAGGAGGTTTGCTGGATTAGATCTTAAAACATTTCAGCATACGCAGTTCAGTTCAGGAAATGTTCCATTACTTTTACACGTACATAAATAGGAATGTGAAACAGTGGAGTTTAAGAGCAATCCTTTGAGGTTTTTTTTATACACATTTAATTAAAATTGTTTCAAATATTTTATACAGCTTTTGTTAGTAGTTGCTTCCTCCTGGCAAATCCACAGTAGAACGTTGCTTTTTATTAGCTAACACAGAAAGAGGAAATATATATTTTTAGGGAGACAAACAAACATATTTTGGGGTAATTTTAGGGATATTACTTCTGTGGAAGTTGCTTCAGGCAAACTCTGAAGCTTTTTGTGTTGAAAAGCCTGAAGTCTGTAGAAGTGAACCATGTTTGGTAAATGATATATATCTCAATGAATAATCCTGTATTGAAATATAACCACATATATATTTTTTTCTAAGCAATTCAACCCTTCTCTTCTTTTAATTAGTTTTATGATGAAAACCAGAAACTAAAACTCTTGCTACAGCAGAAAATCCACTTTTATGCTTGAATGGCTGGCTCTAACGAATATGCAGACTGAAATTAAGTACACTTCTTTTTTATTGCTTTAACTGCAGTACATACACTACTTACAGCTACCTCAAGTTCATTTTCTATTTCTTTCTTAAGAAAGCACAGTATTTTCAGTTACAGAAATCAGTGGGTTTCTCCCATATACTCTCCTCTTCAAAAATACTTTGACAATCTCAGTGGTTTCTTGAAAACTTTTGCTTCTTTTTCCTTCTTCATTTATTTGGATATTATCTGTACTTGGGTAACATTGGGTACCTAATCCTGAAAGCTTGATGTCATTCTATTTTTAAAATGTTAGTTTTGCTACGACCTTTGCGTATAGATTAATTACATGATATAGCTTTGTAGTAAGCTAATAGGCAGAATTATTTAATTCACAGATAAGATAGTGTGAAATAGTAAACTAGGTGTCTAGAAAAATATTTTTTTAGAGTATTCCAGTTTAGTCTATATCTAATCTTAGTGCAGCTTAAGATGCCAGTTGCAAAAATAAACTGAGATAGAAAATAACATGAATGGTTAATTTGTATTTTACTCTCAGATTTATCTTAATCAGAGAGCAAGCTGAGAGCCAGGTCTGCTTGACAAAGAAATAGCAGGGAAAACAAGGAAAGGCTGTGTGTTATTTGACAGCTGAGTTGGATCAAGATTATGAAATGTTACTTTGCCATGTGTCCACTCAGAAATGTGAAGGCACTATTAGAATTCGGCTCAAATGAACCTGATTGAACTCTTGTACCCTTGTTTAAGATCATAGTCCCCTGTGCTGGATATTCACTTCGATTTTTTTTCTATAGAAATTTGAAACTGATGGAAGATCATCACTTAAGAGAAAATTCTAATAAAATAATTTAATGTTAGATGACATATTTACACATTTCTCAGAAAGTTGACCCCTTTTCAGAGTTCACTGCCTGGCAATTTCCAATTCATCGTAAAATGTGATTTTTGTCACATTTTAAAACAATTCTGAAGCTGAATCTGAGATAAACATCCTAGTTTTAAAATATGTGCTTTCTAACAGTACATAAAAATTGGTAAAAAATTGTAATGGGTAAATACTCTACTTTCAAAAGAAATCTAAGCAATTGCTAAGGAATTGATGATCCTAATTCAGGAAACAAGGTACAGATATGGTCTGTTACGAAGATGAAAGCAGCTACTTTTATGACAACTTTTTTAAAATTATTTCTTAAAGTTCTGTTAAACTGCTAAATAGAAACACTTCTGTATTTTTTTGGTCTCTTTTCCCCTCCCCAGCGTTAAGCCTTCACTTTTTAGCAAAAAAAAAAAAAAAAAAAAAAAAAACATACTTGTTAATGGTATGAAATTAAGTTTACCATGTGTAGGGAAACTTACTTCGAGGCTTGAACTGGTGATGGTGGCACCTGGTGAAAGGCTGTGGCTGCCCAGGGAGCACAGGTGAATTGTTTGCACCTTTGCTCCCCACCTGGCTCCAGGGGGAGCCACCCTGGGCTCAAACAAGGACTGGCTACCAAATGGAGAGCATCTAGGCTGCTTTCTGAGGAGGAGTGCTGTGTAGTCAGAGATCCCCTTTACCAATTGGGTGAGTTTGACTCTTCTTTCTGTACATGACCATTGGCCTAGCTGTGGGTTCTTGGCCTGGTATTGCTAAGAGCCTGTCAGATGTGAGTGAAGATACTTATTTCTTGTATTGTTGAGTATTTGGTTGTTTTATTTTTAATTTGTGTGTAAGGCAACAGAAACTTGATGACATAGGTAGCAGGGAAGTACCTCTATCTATATAGTCATACTGAGTGTACTGTTTTCAGCTGTGTTCTTGTAGTGGAGAGTTTGTCAGTGACCGTGTAGCTATCTACTAATGATGTAAACTCTTCGATATCAAACTTCTTCCATTTTCCTTAAATTGGTAACTTGAGGAAAACTCTCCACCGGTGTTCTCTTTGATTTTTAAAAGTAAGATATCAGTCTTAAGTTGTCCGAATATCTGTATTCAAAAATCTTTGCAAACAGAGATAACTGCTGAAGTGGTAGTTTTGTTACAGTTTCTCAGTGCTCATACACTACTTAACAGCACTGTACTGATGGTAGAAATCATAGAGAGAATGTCCTGTTAAGAATTCCTTACTCATTTCTATCTTTCCATGGACTCACTCAAAAGGAGGATAAAATATATTATTTATATGTTGTCTGATATCTAAATGTCTCATAACCTGAATATCCTTATCTGCGGAAAGATACATCGGTCATCTTCGAGGCAGGGGTCTCTGTACTTCTGGTTTGTTCAAATGCCCAAACAAGACATACGATAGCCTGCGTAGTGATTCTTGTATCTTCTTCATAGGGCTATTTTCACACCAGCTGCTTAGGGACAATTACACTAGTACTTCTGTACGTGTGTTCTAGCTATGTGTATGTTTTGAACTTATCAGTAGCCATTTTACTCTTGCTCCATGCCATCTGAAGATGACTCAACACACTGAATGTGTGTAGCCTAGGCAGCTTGTAACTACAAATACCAAAGCCGATGAGCTCCTTCCTTATTTTGATGGATGTAACCTGAGTTTGGCAGTGTGAGCTGTTGTCTCTAACTGGTAAGATTCAAATGGTTCTCACTATTCTCTCTCATTATTTGTAGGCTCAGATCATGCATAAATGCAACCTCTTAATTGTTTACTTGTTTGTCTGACTAGAAAGTGGTATGTTGAAAACTGAAATTGCAGACTAGCAGACATCTAATAGATAAATGGAGTTCAAGTTAAATGATAACATAGAGTTGAAATTATCTGATTCAAACAAAGTCTCTGTGTTTGGTACAGCAATTTTCATTATCTCAGATTGCCAGGTAATACAGTACTTTTCAAAACTGGGTAACTTAAATCCTATGCTTCATAAACCCTCTTTATTTTGATGAGTTGTAGATTAACCAGAGGTCTGATCTGAAGTCTCTTGAAGTCAAAAGAAGTCTAAGCATTGATTCCAGTAGGCTATTTACTAGACTTTAGAAACACATGATCTTTAGGGAACGTGTTTCTCTAGAACCTAGAAACCAGAGATCTAAAGATGATGGGAACAGATGAGTTTCCTGACACTGGAGTATCAATAGTGGAATAAGATTTAGCCTTCAGGAGACAAAGGACATAGCTGAGCTGGAGACTTATTACAGCAGTTCTTTGAAAATAGTGAGAAAGAAGCAGTGTGATTTTTGACTTTTTGCTCCTTAGTGCATTTTTGCATAGGTATTTGTGTGTCTACTGGAACTTGTTTAAATTTGTGGCAGCTCTCTGTTCTAAATGCTATCTGTATGGTATTCAATACTGATCAGACAAAACTCTGTATTTTTTTCCTGGAAAGATCATTATGTTGCCTGTTGCAAATACATAGGGATTTCTAAGCTGCCTGAACTGGTGCAGTACAAACTGCCTAAAATAACAAAGCTGGGTGTTAGGAAAGTTAAATGGAATTTTCAGCTTTGGTGTCTGAGTTACTTGTGGATAACCTGTCATTATCAACATCATTACATTGTTCTGGATGAAAGGCATTCCTCCTTAAGGAATAAAAATAAAAGATAGTTGTTTTTGTTGTTGTTGTTCACCTTTTCTTCTTTCTCTTCCGTTTTCTTCCCTTCTCTTTCCTCTCTTAAATAAATAAATGCTGGATTTGTTAAATTGTTGAAACGAACTAGGTGCTTACTCTGTTCCATTGCAGATTCTCCCTTGCTATGTGTTCCTGCTGTGCATGCGAATGCCAAATAAGAAATATGGCTGAATAATGACTTCCAGTTAGATTTGGTGCAAGTGGCTGTTATTTTTAGCTTACTACATGGTAACAAAGATGAAGTGGCATACTATTCATTGTTGAAGTGAACATCTCAATCTCTATTTTTGTTGTTGTTAAGTAAGTCTTTTCCCATTTATGTATGGGAAGTGGGGATATTTTTGAGTAGGAACTCTTTTTCTCAGAGTATTCATTAACTTTGGTAAACTCACTAGGATATAACAGCAAAAGGTGCTAACCATTCTTTATTGAGAGAAAATTTTCAATCTTAGGTTGAATGCACTTGCTTAACTTGCAAGTTGATCTCTATAACACCTCCTGATCAACAATTTTTTGAGATTTATTACTTCACATATTTTCAGTAGCCCAAGCAATTAGAGGTTGCGTGAAAATATGAAGGCACCAAAATTTGTTCCATTTGCACATTCATATCTGTCATTGTCTTTGATCAATTAATCAGAGTAATAACAATATGACAGGATAGTTTATTGAATAGGGATAAGCTGAAAAGTCAGAAAAGTAGCAAGAGGCTCAAACTTGCTTGTTAAAATCAATCAATTTAGAGAGCATTGTTCTGAAACTATATTAACTGCCATTGCACAGTAAGGTTAAAGAGTCTCTAGAGGATGTTGATATCATTCATGCTTTGAATGAGACTTCAAGCTGGTGTTGCAGCAATTGTTAAGACTTAAATACAGGGAACGAAGAAGTTGGATGAAATCAGTGATAAAAGCTGTAGCAGAGCAAGGGGAGAAATGCCTTTGTGTGGTTAAGAAGAGGTGAAATGTTGAATGGCTTCCTGTTCATGTGCATAACAGCAATAAGAGCTTTTAAAAAATTTTGATCTGTCTGTCCATAACTTTCAAGCAATTGTTTTTTCCATACTTAAGGTTTTGGTGCCACATGAAACGTGTTCAACTAGCATTGCAATAGAAAATTCTAAAGATTCTAATATAGCTCAAAGTTGCTTTTATTTCTAATAAATAGAAAATATTATAACCATGGCTTTTTGTTTTTGACTGAAAATACATGTTAAAGATCTATGGCTTTGAGTCTTATATCCATCCAAAAATTCTTTTTCAATCAGGCAAGTTAGAGATCCTAGCTTTCCAGAAGTGATTCAGGTAGTGGCAAGAGGATCTGAATTCTCACCTCATCTCAGGCTCTCATATAGAAAAGGTCTTGTAGGTTACTTCACAGTTCTTTGAGGCTGCTTTGAGTGCAACAGCTTATTTTTCAAACTGCTTCATGCTTTGTACAGAAACTTCTTTCATTATAGTCAGGCTTGTATCTGATAGAAATGAGGAGCTGAACTTCTGAATTCTTTTAAACCTACTGATGTTGTTTATTTCAGTGAAACTGCTTTGGTGAAAATGAGGGCTGAAGGGTCCTTTCAGAGTTTCAGAAATGAAGCCTTAGTTCTTTTAGAGTTGTTTTGCCCACCTTGTCCAGACTCTACAGTAATTCACAGAATCACCAAGGTTGGAGAAGACCACCAAGATCATCCAGTTCAATTGTGCACCTGCCACCAGTATTTTCCCACTAAACCATGTCCCTCAATATAACACGTAACTCTTTCTTGAACACCTCTAGGAACTTGGCCACCTCCCTTGGCAGCCCATTTCAGTGCCTAATCGCTCCTTTGAAGAACAAATTTTTCTTAACTATCTTGAAACCAGTTAGCCGGAAACTACGCTCTTGAGTAGATTCTGCTCAATTATACGATAGCTTTCTGGAAACAGAGTAATTGGGTACCCAGTCTTTCTATCCTGTACCAGATTTGGGGTGAAACTGGTTGTTAAATGTGTCTGTAAATGTGTTATCAAGAAATACCAGGGAACAGTCATGACAATGCTCAGGCCAGTCTCAGTGTTCAAAACTATCAGTAGGAGGATATTTGAGAATGGAGTCAAGGGGAGATCTGATAAGTGCTAAAAAACGCTTTAAAATAAACTCAGCGAAGTACAGAATCACACTGTATGATCTTACATGTAGGATAGTGTCACTGAACTTTACATTCTCTACTTGTTTCAAACTTACTGCAATCCTGCAAACTTTTATATCCCAGTTGGATTAATTTATGTCTCCTTTCCTTTATGTTAAATAATTAGTTCAATATCAAATAATACACCCACCTTTCATTACTTTGTTTTGGGTTGGTTTGTTTTGTTTGTATGTTTTCTATATCATCAAGAAATATAGATTATGAATAATTTCTTCTGTTTTTATGGAGTTCATAGAAAATGAAGGGATACATAGGATCAGATGCACGGTAAGATTAACTGTACTTTGAAAACTTTTGTTTTTGTTCCTCATTTAGTGCATGTCAATAATTATTACTTTGCAGGATCACTATTAACTTGTACCAGGGGAATTTCTTTCCAGATATGGAATTATTTTACTAGGATTATCTGAAATAGAAATATGGGGATTTTTGTTTCTGACATAGTAAGCATGTAAGATGTTAATTGAAGGAGTTGGCATCTTACTATAGTAAAGTCTAGCAATAAGGCAGAGCTTGTCCTCTTAGAAGATCTGCTTCAATTTCTTGCAATCGCTTTGGATTCAGAAGCCTCTCATTATACATCTATATTTATGTAATTATTTGTTCAAATTGTTAAATTATTAATCGGATATATTTGGTGTGTGCACTTCACTCACTGAAGCTTCTTTAATTTCCTCTCCTGAACTTGTGTTGGAATCAGGTCCAGTAATGCATACTGAAAGATAAAAATGAAATCTGAATCTGTTGTTCATATTTTAGCTAAAATGTTTCTCAGTTTGATAGTTATCTTAAAGTGCAATGCAATCCACAAGCAGTACTTATTTACTTTGCAAAAGCAATTTTACACTTCTGGTTGGTGATAAATGGCATCGCATTACTGAAGTTGATTAGGCACTATGTTGATATTTTCTTCAATTTTCAGAGAAACATTAGTTACATTTGCATCTTGCTGTTAAATGAGATAGGAAAGAAGTTCCATGAATTTATTTTCATGACATCATGGAAGAGTTAAGGTTCTTTAACTAACAAGGCATCCTATTAGACATGCACAGATTTGAAATTAATTATATGCATTTTAATGAAGGGGTAATACTTTACTGCCATCACACTATAGCTCTGTTACTGGATGTGAGTATAATCAGCTTTTTAATTTCTGTTTTCTACATCAAGCAATCATGAGTGCTTTCAGCATGCATACTGCTCTAGGAATGCATAGCTTTTATTTCACAGAAGGCTGGGTTGACCTCATGTTATGAAATAACTGGAGCAGTGACACTGAAAGGTTACGTAGGTAAAAGGATGAATCTGTGAAACTTGGTTTCAAGTTGACTTGTCAAATAGTTTTAAACGAATTGCTTATTGCTCTATTTTTATTTTATTTTATTTTATTTTTTTTGTCTTAGCATCATTCAGTTTGAACAAATAAGAAAATACAGAACAGTACTCAAGTGTTTTCAAAGTTCTGCTCACGACCTCACTTTCCTGAGGTTGAAAATTGGGTGAAGG
>JAOWBP010004006.1:14060580-14081385 GCA_028571105.1 Tragopan temminckii
ACTTTGCCCTAGCCTAGAAAATGCACATAAATTAGCATGGTTTCTTCTCTTCCTCATATCTGTGTTATAGATAGATTAACATAATTTTAGATCCATGTTGTTTTATATTCATGGTTAAATCACTTGGAAATCTTTCTATATGAGTTTAGTGGTAAATTGTTGTAGAATTGATATGTTGCTTAACATTTAGGCTATATTTGAAAAATGCTTTTCACAGTTTTCAGATGTTACAAGTACCAGGGTTTACAATTATCTTTCTGGAGGAAGAGAGGAAAATTTTAATGTATTTTCTGTGTCATCTGTAAGGTTACTAAGGTGCCAAGAAAAATGCACTAAATTTATCTGTTCAGGAATATATAATAATGTTGGTAAATACGGTAACATTTGGGTGGATTTAGGGATAGTTGTTTTGTCTATGTGGATTAGGAACTACTGGAGTGGCGCTGTCGGTCCTGCATGTCCTAGTGAACTCAGGAAACAGCTTTGGTAGTCTTAGTAAACCTCCTATGAGGACACCATACTGAAGACCTTCCCAGATTTTCCAAGTAAGATACGTGTACCTCGTTTTGTTGATCTAGGCTTTGCTTCTGATCTCCCATGTGTATTATAAAAACAAAAAAAAACCAACCTTTCCCACACTTTTTAAAAGCTTCTACTGAAAGCGTGGCACAGAAGATTACACTAAGTCATACTTAGTTTCCACTATATTACACTTTGCAGGTTTTGAAAGAATCTAAGAGTACTTTAGGCTACAAACATTTCTACCATTACTGTAGGTGATGCATTAAAGGAAACAGATTTGTTCACATCCTCACTTAATGCAGCCTTTTCATGAAATGTCCCCCAAATGACCCCATATAAGTGTTATTTTTTTTCATCATGGGACCTAAAAGTGGAGCTGAGCTTTCCGATGGGCTCTGCATTTCATCCATATCTTAGGCTTGTGATCTGATCTCTGCCTTCCAGCTTGCCGTATAGTTAGCTTGATGAATTAGAGCTTCATGCTCTCTTACTCCTATTTACGTATCTTTTTCTGACAAAGCAGCACTAGGGACAGTCCTAGAATTTTTGCCACAAGTAAATTCCATCTCTCACATAAATCAGGAAATATTTCTATGTTTCTTAAAACCTAAGTTTTCAGATTCTTTGAGCACAAACTGCATTCCTCGATGTCCACAGTACACTTTAAAATGTGCCTTTGCAGAAGTGAGAGTATTTGCTAACCTGGCTCCTTGTTTGTTCTGAGTAAATGCAGTAGCTTTGCAGAATTCCTGGATGAAACAGATTACGTTAATCTAATCTTTCTGAAGACAAAGGGCAAAAGATTTAGATAACACTTGATAAATGTAGATTTAGTAAAGTTAGCAGTCACTATGAAAATGAGTTTTATCTGAACAAAAATGAGTGACCTTCCTATTTCCAACATGTACTCATTCCTGGGCAATTATTACTGTAGTTTCCAGTACTCAGAGTACTGCTTTTTACAATGGAACCGTACCACCTAGAGTCTGTAGAGTTGTGTGATGTGTATGTTGTCACTGTACTCCCACTTTCTGGGTGTTCTGCAAATTCTATAGGTATTTTCTATCACTTTGTTTCTAAATCAAGTCTCTGCCTGACTACAATTGCGTGAGGTCAGGGGTTCTGACAAACTTGCAGAATTTCCACGAGAACAGATTGTGTAATGAATTTCCCTGTTTCAGAGAGCATGTCTGATGTGATTCTCTTGGTCCTGTGCAAAATTTTGGAAGAAGGCATCAAAAAATGTATGAACTCTTTCAAATAAGCATTGTATTAATATACAATAGTTAGATTGTTACAGATTGTTAACAGATTAGTTAATCCCATAACAAGATTAATAAAGACATGAAATATAGAAACCCTTATAACTGTCATTCAATCCAGGTTCCTCGTATGGCAAGTTTTGATTCCTACTTGGAGCGGATAAGAGGGAGGTGGTTATTTGTGTGCTGCAGGAAAGGGCTTAAGAGAACTATGGAATTTACTTATTTATGATCAGTTCTACAGCTTTTACAATTACTGAGCAGAGCTCTGAAAGCCTTTGTGTATAATTCACACGATCACTGAATTTCCATATTGAGTTTATTTTCTGTTTACCAGAAGCTGTGAATTTAAACTCCTTTCTTTTTTAAATAATACTCTTTGCAAATGTAATAATAAATAAAAGCTTGCCAAAGCATACAAGATATCACGCTGCCATGCTGAAGAAATTAGACCATGTATATAAAAAAATAAATATATAATGGAACTTTTTGTCAACTGAAATAATGCTTTATGCCACCATAACAATGCCTTTCTGTGTTGAGATAAATGCCAGAAGAGGGTTATAGTTTCCATAAGGTTATTGTATTTAATCTTTCTAGATGTTTCATAAGTAAAAGATTATACTCCAAAATGAATATTTCATTTTTTTTCTGTCCCTAACAGCAGCCTGGAAAGTTTAAAATTTGAACTTTATTTAAAATGATGCTATTTATTTCAATCTTGGTACTCTCTTTTGTGGAAAGAGGATCTCACTGTAAAACTTAGTTGTAAACCTTCTTGCAAAAGTGAAATCAAAGCTTATCTCTATCCCTCATTCTCGTAAATTATGATGTGCTGATGTCCTGACCTATAAGGTAGTCCTTGTTTCAGAGCCAAAATAAAAGTATCTGAAACCTGAAGTCTAATGATAATGGAGATAGAGAAACAGATAGTACCGCAAAGCGCAGTAAGCATCGTCTCCACAAAAAGCCAATACCAGAAAGTGAAGGCTGTAAGTGCCTATTTCATTTCTCTTGAGTTTCTGTTGAACTATAGAAAATACTATATTCTCCAGAGGGTTCCTGAACTGTGTACACCACTTCTGTGAAAGAATAGCCAGTTCCTAGCAGTTGTCCTGTCTTCATTGTTTCCTCAGATTTACTCACGCTGTGAAATATAAATTCCATTTACCTCTTACAGAAATCTCTTTTGTGCATTTCTAAGTGGTCCTATTAATTTAATTGGTGGAAGAGAATGATCAGCTGAGCCTTGGCTTGAAGAATCAGTCCTTAGGGCAACTCTGTTTTAGTGAGCTGTGACGTGTCCTGGGGCTCATTTGGTTCCCTGCCTGGAGGCCAGGACCTCAGTTTCTTGGTACCTAAATAGCTCAGCAGCTGGAATCCTTGCTATGCTACTGCCGGTAAATGAAACGGGGAATATCAGTGCCTTGCAGTTGTAAATCCCATATGTCAATTATAATTCTTTTAAAAATCATATTTTTGATTTTTGCAACTAAAACATTTATAGGAAATTCAGGCACTAATTTGTTTTAAAAGACGCCCTTTTTACAAAGTTTATCATACAACAAAGACTAGCAGAGTCTGTAAATTGGGCCCATATGGAAACAAATGTTTCTAGTATCCCTGTCAAAATAATGCTATCTTTGCTTACCTTTGGATGTGAAATTTGGAAGACAAGCAGACACAAATTTGGGCAAGCCTACGGAGAAAGCAAAGCATGTACTAAAACCAAAAACTCTTCTGTGAAAATGCACTGCTTTAGGCAATCTCAGCATTAAGCACAGAGGTGGCTGTTTGACAGCAGCCCTGTAAACATGAGGGAGCAGGCGGTCACGTATGTCCAAGGTGTACAAAGTGTTTAACACTTGAGGGATTGAAATCCAGTTCTGAAATGTTCTTTTTTGGCAATAAATAAAAGAAGTGGAGATAAGGGAGGGTTGTTCTTATAATGAGTAATTCATGTTCTGCTTTCCTGTCTTGTGGTCTGTTTTGCCTCAGACCAGTCAATTGTTGAGTTCTGCCATGAGGATGATCAGTTTGGAAAGAGAAGTGAACTGATTTTAGAAATGTCACCAGAAGGTATTCAGAATAGTTTGTGAAATTTATGCCTGCTCTGTTCTGGATGGATACAGAGGTGATGGTATAGATTTACTGTGTTCTGGTTTAGATTTATTGTATATCTTAGAATAAAGACTCTGTGAATGGACAAAGGTGAGGAATATATACAAGATAAAAGATTTTTAATAAAAACACTTAAATTCAGATTTTTAGCTTACAGAGGAGCATAAGATCCTCATTGAGAGTTGAGACTGTAAGTAGAAATGATACCCTTAACTCATGTAAGAAAGAATTCTGTTGCAAAGGAGAAGAGTATGAATTTGAAACAGCACACTTGGAGATTTTGCTAAATATGTGGCATTGGGGTTAATCAAGAAGAGCATGTCATTAAAATTAGCTTCTAGTAAAGCATGATCGATTTAAATTTTAATTTTTATTTCATTCTAGAAATGTCTGTAAATTTCCAAGCAATAAGCATTTATTTGTTACTGAGGTTCTAAAAAGCACTTAAATTTTTTTTTTTAACTGATTGGCCCTTGCTGTTCATACCTAAATAGGTGTTCAAAGACTTTCTCTCTTCTGTGGAGGGAAACTTCTGGTACCAATTTCACCCACCTCTCTCTCAAAGCTCTTGCAATTTTGCTGAAAATGTGACAGATTTTTTGCTTTTAGGAAAATGCACTGGAAGTTTTTGGGTTTTTTTTCTATTTTGTTTTCTATTTAAATTAGTAGAAAAATTCAGTAAAGTCAGTGTACTTGGGAAATCATCTCTGTCTTTTGACTATGCGTATTAAGCACAAAGAAACTCTGCAGGTACATTGTCACTCATAGTATTAGTGCATTTCAGATGAATGTTTATGAAAACAATTGACAAAACTGAAGCAGCCTATTTTTAATGTACGAAGGTATAACACTAATTAGTCAACATCTTTAATTGTTCTATAACATGAAAATGTACAATTTACTTTCAGTTTCCTGTTGTCAATATTATCTTGCAAAAAATTAAGGAATTAGGAAAAAATCCGCTGAACCATTCTAGTTACTGAAATGATAAGTTAGCACTTAGAAGAATTTCCAAGTTTCCAATGAAATACTTTGTATAGAAATCTTGTCACCAGTAAAGATTATTTACTTTGAAGTTGATCTTCCTCCAGACAGAACTGCTATATGTAACTGGCTTATGCAGAGTTTTTCTTTAGCCAAATGAGGCTGTCACCTCATAGAGAATATTGTCATGTCAAGGGCCGGAAACCCTCATCACTGTAGCTCCAATAGATTTTTTTTACAACTGTGTTGTCATGAAAAGAACAGAAGTATAGTTTTCTCTAATATGTAAAATCTTGCCAATAATCAGTATCTGCTGAAACGTATCATTTGATTAAACATGAGTAGGATTTCTTCCTCTGTGAAATACCCCAAAGTTTAGAGGTTTGATAACTGAAACCCACATGCCAGTGTGAATGCCTTGCCCACCCAATGCTATAGGGACATAACTTCCAAGTAGCCCCTCTCTGAGACAATGCACTGGGGCACCTAGCTTCCGTGTATGCTTTCTGGTTGGACACAGATCAGTCTAAGCAAAGGCTGGCATCACTGTCTTTTCATATGAATGTGAGACTGTTTAGAAAACAAACTGAAAGGGGCACCAGCAGATAAGTAATGACTAGATCGTGTTCCTGAAACCTTCAAGAGTCACAGAATTAATTGGTGGGATCAATAATAGGTAAGAAAGACATCAACAAAACAAATAGTTTTGAATTTTCTATCAGTTAAACATGTACCCTACCTGACACACAAAATGTTTGAGGCTTATATAAAAAAAAATACAAGAAACTGCTCTAGAACTTGAAGACAAGTACTGAATCCACTCTGCAAGATAAATCATTCAAAACCACTTTAGAGAGATAACTGTGATGTACTGTTCTAAAAGTTGGTTACTTATCTGTCTTTCTCGATTTATACATAAGATGGATGCCTTTTTGGTCAACAATATAGCTTCCTATCTAGTTTCTCACTAGAGGTAAGCAGGCTGTAAGAGGCATGTCCCAGTATCGGAAAACCTTTTTATAAAATCTAATATGTGGCCCTACAGTATGTATTCCTACCATCTGAAATTCAAAGGAAAAAAGAATTCATGTTCTATCTTAATCTGTATTCTTGGACATAGTGTTCAAAAATCTAAAGCCCCCTGAGGGAGTTTGAACAATTTTGATCTATCCTCTAAATAAGCACATAGCTTTTCTGGATACAATATAGTAAATTTAATATTCAGTTGAATCAGCCCTTTGCATATTAGGTTAAAGTCCTATTTCTTCAAAGCAGCAACTGCTAGGAATTTTAGAAGGTAAAAATGATTTTTTCTGTCTGTCACACAATATTGCTCTGCATAGAAAGCTGCATGATCTGCATTCTGCCCAGTGTAAAGCAACATAAAGAACAGACTGGAGAGCTATTTTGCTGCACATGCATAACAGTGTCAAGAATTATGAGCAGTTTTCATTTTCCTTTATGTTCTTTACTATCCCAGACGTATCAGAAAACTATGGGGTAACTAAACAAGCAGCACTGTTTTGTTAGTGCATGGAACCTTCGAGACATGATATTTTTCTTAATCTTGGGTTTAGAAGACCTGATAACATTTCTGTAGTATTTTGAGATACAACCACCGTACCTTAACTTTAGATTTTTTCCAGTGATTTGAAATCATCTTCATCCGTACAGGAGCCTCGGTTAAAATAATTTGGACTTTGCCAATGTAAAGTTGATTGAGCACTTCAAAATCTGACTGAATGCGTGTTTTGTTCTCTCCTGAGAACTTTATATTTCTGCCTGACACTGTAATCTCTGAAAAACTGCTTCTGTTATCAGTTCTTCATGAAACAACACCAGCATATCTATGAATTTCATTTAGAGGTTCAAGGATTTCGAGCATCATCTTGTATAATATAATCTTGTACAAATTTCTCTGCCTTATACCTGAATACCACCCACGCAAGCAGTTTAAGGTATTTGATGTCCTCAGTTACAGCATGTGGAACATAAAATCTCATGGTAAAATGATCATATATTTGCAAGTATAGTCCTGGATTCTGACTTTCAATAGAAGTATACCAACTTACATTGTCCCATATTCACATAAATTAATAAATATTTGTTGACCAGCCAAGGAATTCCAGGTTATATGGCTGCTGCAATCCTACTTAATTTGTTTAGGAAATTTCTGTAATATTTATTGAGTGAAGTTTCACTAAGCTTTTAGAAACAGCCTGAAATACTTGGACGTTTTTTTTCCCCAGTCGTTCTCCTATCTTTTTCTTGACATCATTGAAGTAGATAAATGCAGCTCTGCATTTTAACAACTCCTAATGAAAATAAAAAGGTGGAAAACTTCCTTCTACTGGAAAACAAATATATTAAGGTAAACAGATGTGAACACGAAGAAACACACATCCTTGCAAATGCAGAGATGTTTCCTCAGTACCTGATTTTGCTATCGGGATTGCAGTCAGGTGTTCTTGTTCCATCATAATTTCTTGTGTCCTTATGTTTCAGGTATTTTAAAACTGTGGTCAGATTGCATTGGAGGCTATACTTTTAAAAGGAGTAGCTGCCTTAAACATGCTGCGTATGAAGAGTGGTGATTTGCTGTACGTAGGTTTTTGTTACTGTACAGTGCTTCAAAGAAACATTGCCACATCAGTCAAAGAGAAATTCAGTGCTTTTAAACCTAGATACTGCAGGAGTAAATCAAGTGAAAGCAAGACTGTAATAGTATCCTTTAATTTTACCTTACCCTGTAGTAAATGTGACTTGGTGCTTTTTTAGCTTTGTTATAAAGAACAGATGTCTATTTACATAATGTTAAAATTTAGTTAGAGTTGACAAAGGAAAATTACATCTGTCTTACAGTGTGACTAATGTATGTGTAAAGGATTAGATAAAGTGATCCAAAGCAGCCTCTGATTTACACCTCACTTTTAACTTGCTCTTTGTACTTGAAGCAATATCATGAATGTAAAGCAGTGTAGCTAATTTTCAGTGGAGCATGTAAAGATGTGCCTCTTCCATAGCAAAATATTCCCCTAACCTCCCTGGGAAGTAAGATCACCTTGTTATGGATTTTGTTCTCTTTCTAGCCAATTTGTATGCTGCTGAGTCCCTGCTGTATGAACTCAGAACTGGAGATGATAACAGTATCCCACGTAGCCAGCATAGGACTACAGCTTCAGCTTGAAACCAAATGTCAGTGACTCACTGTTTCTAAAATCCCAACCAAAGAACTATTACTATTTCCATATATTCATGCACAAACTTTCCTTAGTTGTCATTTTGCTTTCCCTGTGTCAGAATGCAATTGGAGCAGGAGTTTTCTTGGTAATTTTACCAGTCTATGTAGCGTGCCTTACCTCTGTAGCAGTGTTCAGCTGTATGCCTGAGAATATTTAGTTCCTGAACTCTGAAGACAGGAGGAAGAGGGCCGCGGTAGGCACAAAGGTGCAAAGTACATGTGCATTGTTTTGCATAGAAGGATCCTGATTTTTGTCTCTGGGGAAAATTGTGTCCTCTATAAGAGTAAATTTGACGTGAGAACCAGCAACCATTGGTGACATTTACATTGCCTCAAAAAATTGAAGTCTTTCAATCCCACTCTGTTTTCTGCCCTTGTAGTTTAATCTGCTTTAGGATTTCACAGACTCTTGCCCCTGGTCACGTTGTTGCTATTATAGGTCTAACACTAATCTCCTTTCTATTTAGGCTTGGTATTTGAGTCTTTGATACTGGTAAATTATTTACTTTTCTTTCTGTGCTCTCTAACAGAGAATGATGTACTGCAGTAGTTCTGTATACTGTTTGCTGATATTAGAGTTTTCACCTTACTGTTTGCCTTCCACCAAGTTCCTCATTTGCCTAACGTGTTAATGACCTCATTTAAAAGCAGATATTCCAAATCACATCTTATATTTCTTGCATTGCTGTAGACACACACACACAATATTTACTTACTTTTGTCCAAACTGTATATGATAAATAACCCTCTTAAAAGCAATTGTGCTATTTTTAGCACAGAGCTTAAACCTGTATGCCTGTGGATCTTAAAAGAAATCTTTGTGGCTGATGTGCTTTTAAATAGTTTCATTTGCTCTTGGATGCATCACTGTGAAGATTCCCTGAGAAGAGGATGGAGTTCCATGCAGATGCACGGAAGCAGAAATGACCTCAGCTTGTGACCAGTTGGTTGCAATATGATGGTTAATATCTAGTATGACCTTCTAGTATGACACACCACTTTAACTTTGATTTAACTGATCTACCACAGTAGAAAAGCAAAATAAAAGGAAAATCACATTGAATGACATCAGGAAAGCAAGTAAAATGTTAATGCAGTCCACTAACAGTCACAACTTGGACCTGCATTCAATGCAACAGTACAGTAGCTCTCCAGTGTTTGCATTCACAGCTCTCCATGGTTCAGAAACACTGCATGTTCACTTCATATTACTCTTAAATTTATCATAAGTAATCGAAAGTCTGATAGAGTAAGATCCTGTTAAAATAGGAATAGTAAAACAGAGGGTTATATGACAAGAGTCATATGTATACGTTTTAAATACACACGGAAAAATACCTACTCAGCAGAACAGAGCCCTTTATTATTTCATTAGGTTGTTCTAATCCTAGTGAATTTTCCTATTATCATTGAAAAACATTTATCATCTCGAAAGAATAAAAGATACTTTCTAATTGATTCCAATGGTTTTAAATTAAGGGAAACTCTTAATTTTTATGTAGTAATAAAATATAGAAACAATTCTAGAATCAAAAACAATATTAACCTGCCTTCAACATGCAATCAGTGCAGTAAGAAGAGATCAATTAGATGTGCATCTGAATGCACTCCTTAAGGCAAAAGGATTTTAAAGATTTTCATCTTCTAACAATAAAAACATTATCCACATATTTAATTTCAGTAGCCTATTTACTTTTATTTGGAATGCCATAGTGTTCTACAGCACTACAGTTAATTGAATTTTGTTATTGAAAAATTAAGTACTTTTTAAACATCTTTTAAAATATGGATTTTTTTTCCATTATTGAACCCTCTGTTTTTCATACCTATTGTTCACAGAGTATATTTTTTAAAGTGAACTGTCAGGAGGAAAATAATAGCTTGTAAGCAGTTCTAACCTTTAACTTAGTTGTGAGTTTTGGGCACGAGCACTTGTCAGTTGGACCTTTGAACACATACATAAAGGTCTTTTCTGATGTCATTAAGACTATGTGAATGCAGAGTTGCCCTTAAATTCATTTGTGGATTTTTTTCCTGCTATATGCTACTAGGCAGAAGTGAATTAATATGTAGTTAAAAGAGCTATAGATATTTCCATTTTCTTCTAGTAATTCCAGATAATTCTAAAACTGATGCAAATTGTACCTGACAGTTGTGAACAAGTTTGAAGAATGGGAAAGAAAATAAATGCCATATATGGTTACACATCAGAAATTATCGTAAGTATTTCTCCCTGACAATGGCCATTTTTTGTCATTCTCATAACTTCGGAAAGATCCTTGGAGTTTCTATGCTGGATGTGGTACTCCATTCAAATAACAGAGGAAATTGATATGCTGTTCTCAAATGTGTATTGTATAGGTTTATTACATTGTCATTTCCTTGTGCTTTATAGCTAAGAATGAATTTTTCATCTGTTCATTCTATTGTCATTACCATATATTGCATTTTTCTTTTTGTCTCAGCTGGTATTAATGAAAAGTCATCCCTTGGTTGAAATATTCTGAATGATCTACAGATGCTTATATATATTAACACTGTATTAGTTGTCGTCTAAATCTCTAGCTTTTGTCTTTCAAATCACATTCCTGACAATCAGAACTCTTCAGTCTGATTGTCTAAGCAGTTTACATTTCAGAGCTCGTTCTGCACAGCACCCATTTTGCATATAAAGTTCCACGTTTCTGTACTGCAAAACAAGGAAATATGAGTTACTGTATAATGCTATCATTTTAGCCCTTTATCTTCCCACATATTTGATATTCCATATCCTAAAGGGCAAATTAGTGATTAAATATGTATGTATGAAAGTATATACACACCTATAAATATAGTTATGTATGTTTGAATACATAAGCTTCATTTCAGGTTTCTCTCTAAGAATATTGAATTATTTTGGTACAACACTTCCTCAATTTTAATGAAGTCATCTGCTATCTTTGTGGCCTTCTGTAATGGATTGGTGGCATCACTGGACAAAGAAAGAGCAACTGATGTCATCTACCTGGACTTATGCAAGGCCTTTGACATGGTCCCATGCTATATCCTTATCTCTAAATTGAAGAGAGATGGATTTGAAAGCAGGTCTATTAGATGGATAAGTAATTGGTTGGATGATCATAGCCAGAGGGTTGTTGTCAATGATTCTATGTCCAGGTGGAGGTCAGATATGAGTGGCGTCCTCCAAGAATCTGACTTGGGACCAGTGTTCTCCGATACTTTTATCAATTACATAGGTAATGGAATTGAGTGCACCCTCAGCAAATCTGCAAGTGACTCTAAGGTGAGTGGTTCAGATGACACCATAGAAGGGAGGGATACCATTGGAAGGGATCTGGATAGGCTCAGAAAGTGGACCCATGAGAACCTAAAAAGGTTCAGCAGGGCCTTGAGTATAGAGTGAAGAACTCATTGAGATTAGCCCTGCTGAAAATAACATAGGGGTTCTGGTGGACAAAAAGCTGGATGTGGGCAAGGACTGTGCATTTGCAGCCCAGGCCAACGCTACCCTGGGCTACATCAGCAGAGGGGTCTCCAACAGGCCAAGGGAAATACTCTTCTCTTGTGAGGCCCGATCTGGAGAACTGTGTTCCCCAGCACAGGAGGAATGTGGAGATGTTGGAGCAGGTCCAAAGGAGGGCTATGAGGATGCTCAGAGGGCTGGAGCATCTCTTCTATGAAGAAAGGCAGATGGGGTTGGTCTTACTCAACCTGGAGAAAACTCTGAGGAGACCTCATTGTAGCCTTTTAGTCCTTATAGCAGGAAGGGAAGTGACTTTTTTTGAGGAGGGAAACAATGCTGGTGAGGGGACTGGAGCACGAGGCTTATGGGGAGTGGCTGAGGGAGTGGTGATTGTTGCGTCTGGAGAGGAGGAGGCTCAGGAGAGGCCTTATTGTGACTTGAAAGGAGGTTGTAGTGAGGTGAGTGTTGACCTTTTTTCCCTGAAAGGGAATGGCCTCAAGTTGCGCCTGGGGAGGTTCAGGTTGGATATTTGAAAAAATTCTCCAGAAGACTGGTCAGATGCTGGAGCAGGCTGCCCAGAGAGATGGTAGAGACACAGTCTGTGGGGGTGTTCAAGAAATGTGTAGATGTGGTTCTAAGGAACATGGTTTAGTGGGCAATAATTGTGGTAGCTGGATGCTTGGACTACATGTTCTTAGAGGTCTTTTCCAGCCTTAATGATTCTATGACTTAAATATTGCTTTTAGCCATGATTTATCCACCTAGTGGAACGTGACGTGACACCCACACCTGAATGTAATGGCTGTGTAATGTTTCAAAAATGACTTCTATGCTCTGTGTTAGTTAGCTGCTTTAGAAAATGTAACTGGAAGGGGAAAGTTATGTTTCTGTAATGTGGTGAAGGCTTCATTCTTGCATGCACATTCTTCTATGTTGGTTCTGTTGTGTTTTTTACCTTGCTCCTTAAAAACTTTCATGTGCATAATACTTGGATTATGATATCTGCAGCTTACTGACTGCTGCCTAGTCTAAACTATATTTGCAGTTATTATCTTACCTGAAAAAAACGTTTGTGTTCTACAAGTGATCTTAATAATTACTCAGTCTGCATCATTTTGAATAAGCAACATGTATCAGTTTAGTCTATAAAATAAATAAAACTGTTTTATAAGTAGCTCTATATGTAGGCAAAGAAAACAACCCTTTAAGTGTACCTGCCTCGCATGATGAAAATGGTTCCTCGGGAGACAACTGAAATAAGTTCTAATGGTTCATTTCACATTTTTGAACCTGCCTCCCTAGAGGGGGCATAAAACTGTGATGAACGTGAAACAATAGATGCACGTATGCACTTATCTAAATAACTAGGATACTTTTAAAATAAGTAGGATACTATGCTTTTTGTATAATTTCCTGATTTTTTTCAAATAATGAAACAAATAAGCAAGTTCCTAAAAAGTAGAGTTGAGAAGTGGTTGAATGTGGTATTTAAGGCACAGACAATTAGGGGTTGACCAGATAAATGAAGGAGGCCTACAAAGGTAGCCTTTTTAAGTCTTGTATCCATGTAGATAATCTAAATGCACTTAAATAAACTGTTTTTCCATTGAATATATAACATTCTATTCAGCTTTAAATTTCTGTAGGTTTTCCTATTGAAATTCAGCTCTTTGTGCATTTTGACCTTTTCAAGAAAGCCTGCTTGGTTGTGAATTGTGGGTGCATTAGGAAGGTAAACACATTCAGTACTTGCTATTCAATGAGTTTGGATTTGGAAAGTCATTGTCAATAGGTTAATCCTTTTGTACAGACAGTCTCTTTGGCTAAGAGGCGTCTTAAACAAATAAAGGTTTTACCAAAATGCTAATTTCTGTGTCTTTCTGTCAATTGTCAAAGAACAAATCTCAGGTAGGTCTTGAAATTGCTTGATTCTAGTTTACATTCATTTCGTGTCAGCACAATTTCAAAAAGAACAGAAGTCTGGTCACAGACTATTTGTTACTCTGCTCAAGAAATCGTTAAAACCCGGGATTTTCTTGGAGTGCTTTATGAGGAAAAGGAAAGGGATAAGTTTATCTGCCTTCAACAAATATTTATAAATACCGTGAGTAGCAAGGATTCTAAATTCCGCAGCAGATTTGCTAGGCACTTGAAAAGAAAAGAACTTAGCCCCAGTCTGATGAAAAGTCAAGTGGCTCTTGAACTCCATATCACATTATCCAGCAAGCTGACAAAGTTTAGGCTGCTGGTTAAAACGTGCAGAAATTAGGGATGCTGAGAGAGAGGTGAAACAAATCAACTATTTAGTTTATAAGAGTTTTGCACAAAAGTTCAGAAATAGTTGAGACTGTTCATGCAAGTTGTATTTCACCTGTTTGATACGTTCTTTCACTGCTTTACACTTTCTGCAGGTCCAGTACTTCTGCTCATTTCTACTTCAGAAAATGATAGGTAACAGTTCTGCAGAGGACTATGTCCCTCCATCCTCTTAGGCATTAAGAAAATGCAGATGAAATGCAAGATGCCAGAAATTTCTTTAAATTCCCAGGGTCAACAAACCATAGAAAACAAACCTAAGATCCTGAGTGAGAGCAATATGGACCAAAATTACAGTGAATGTGCTCTTAACAGGATGCTGATCCTCATGAACTACATATAGACTATGCCCCCCCACATCCCCCTATTTTTCACTTTCTTTGCAATTTGGAGGTGAAGTTCTGAAGTTTTCCTCCCGCATACGTTTTTTCCCTTCTTCTATGAGAGCATACATCTCCAGAAAATGAGCGAGTCTGTAGGCATGAATTCTTTACATTTCCTTACATGAAAACATCTTTTTCCCACATCAAGTTCTTATCTAATCCATAGCTTTCGCATTAAACATTCCATTTTAAATACAGTGTGTGCGCAGTGAAGCACTTCAGTCAAACAGAGTTTCTCCTCGAAAATTCCAATACTTCAAAGCTTAGATTTTTTTTGAAGTTAATAATGTATTAATAATAAGATATACACTTGCTGCAAAAGTTTATAACTATCAGTGTGTTGTTTGTTTTTTTTTAATGTCGTAAATTTTAGAACTATGTATGAGTTGGTCAAGAAAATAGAGCAGTTCCTGAACTGCTTTAACCTTTAGTTTCCTGGAGGCAAACTGGAGTGAAGTGGGATGACATTTGCTGAGTATGTGATCTATTGCCTTCTCTTGTATCAGCCTTGATGATTTATGGTTTTTTGGAGATTTTCTTCCCAGATTGACATTTACTTGTGTCTCTTCTGGTATACTTCATATTTGCGTGCACATTTAAATTTTTATTAAATAGTCAGGTTTGTAGAGTATGGCTGGCTGAATGCTAAGTGATTGACTGATTTAGGGGATAATTATGTGGATCCACCTGGAAGCAGAATGTGCCTGTTTGAAAGTCAAGGTGCATGTATGTATGTAGCTACTCTGAGGAACTTGGACCCAATTAACATGAGAGGTCAAGAAGGTTGCCAATCCTTCAGGGAATAAAAATATGCTTCATTTTTGCTTCTAAAAATATTTTTATACACCAGTAGTTAGAATCTAAAAGGATTTCTGGACATGCTTTGTTTTCCCTAGGAACGTTTTACAGCATGGATTGACAGCTGATTGTTCCATCCTGACAGGGAAAATAGTCTTTTTTTAAAAAAAAAAAACAAGCAGATAAAAACCCACCACACACCACTATGGAAACAGATCTCTAAGCAGTTCAAATTATTCTGTAAAGTGAGATAATTTGGAGGAAGTCTTGGAAAACACTTAGTTTCTGTCAGATTAGAACACTGTCGATAATTTTACTCATTCCATAAACAACAGCCACTTTTCTGTTTCAATATTTCTTCTCAAATTTTTTTCACCAGTTGAACTGGAGATTAATTATTGCAAATACATTAGGAATTTTCATCAGTAGGACTGAGGGCTGTACTGCTTCCTGGTTTATCAGCCTCTTGAGCTGTGTACGTGATCATTTTCAGATTCTTTTGGATTTCTAAAGTGTGCAAGAAGCATCTATGCAAGCAAATAAAAGGTCTGTCCCAAAACTGACCTAAGGTATGCTGGGTTAACTTTTAGTTTGCTTCCCTTGACAGTACTGATAAAGGAGGCTGAAAGCTGTATTTTTGTCCCTGAAAGTGCTTTCATCAGGGAGGTATTTGTTAACAGTTTATCTAGTAGCAGGCTTTCTTCCAAATGTTCCTTTAGTAAGAACATCAATAGTAATAGATGTATCAATAGCATTAGGTCATTCAACCGATAGCTTTTAAAGAAAAAACAGTCAGGAGAAAATCAGGAAAATCAGTGACTTGTGGTTTAAAACCATGGTTTTCTGACCATGTTTAAGCAGGTAATCTGCTGTTTGCTCTGTTTGAGTTCTATTTGTTGACTGCATCAATGCAGCCATTTTTGCTAATGGGTAACACTTTTTAGATCAGGGACTGTACATTTTCAAAGAATATTAATAGATTAAATAAAATTAAGTGTAAGAACATTGTAATAAGAAAATGTGTTACAAAAAATCTGCTTAGAAGTTGAAAAGTGTATAGAAAATGCTAACGGGTAAAAAAAAAAAGGCAGAGAAAGGGACAGGAAAATCGAACTTTCTGATTTGAATGAGTGAAAATCAATGATTAACTGAAGACAAAAGGAAATGGCTGGCTGGTATAATTTTAAAAGCATGGAAATAATATTTCCAGGTACGTCTTTACCTTCCTTCCTTCTTTATGTGCTTTTCTTGAATTCCTGACATGTCATTTACTTCAGCGTGAAGCTACATGCTGAAGCCACATGAGACAATATCTGGTGGTAGGTTCAGGAACTTGGTGGGTTAATCTGATACTTTGATTTTTAAAACAGCTATATTCCCAAAGTTTAATTGTGATTGATTCACCACTGAATCCCATGGTGACTGCCACCTCCCCTCACCCACAGAAAAGGCTGCTGTTTTGGGGCAGCAAAAACAGGAATACTGCATTATCATGTGAGGCATTCTCCACTCACACAAGTGAGACTTAACCAATCAAAGCATAATAATTTAATAATTGTGGAGGATTTAACGAAATTATTGAATACAAAAAGAATGCTACAGAGTATATGAAAGACTCTCCATATGTTGTTTAGCTCCATCCCTATCTAAGTTTCCATAGCCAAACCATAATCTCACTTATTTTGGTGATAGTGAAGACGTGATAGCACGAATATCAGCCTAGGCTAACTTTTTCAGTAAGTACTTGAGGTTCTTGGTGTGCTCAAGGTTGCTCTTGCTGTATCTTCACAGCTCTTGTTATCAATTCTAAGTTGCATATATCTTCCCATCCTGTTGACAGTTCTCCTGAATGTACTGGCATCCTACCAAGATGCTAAGTGAACTTAAAATAATCTTGAGCTAGCAAGTGAAAAATCAGTCTTTAAATTAAGCTTCTATAATTCACTCGTAGCCTAGACCTTTCATTCTCGGGTAGATTCTGTGTGTCATAGACAACGTATCTTTGAAGCTGGAATATGTTTTTGGTTATTTCTGGTGATCTCTAAAATGATAGATTTAGAAATGATTAAAAATACAGGCAATTGAAATGATAAATATTTTCATTTCCACCTTTAAAAATGAAATGGAGACATGAAAGGTCTTTTGAAAATATCTAGGGTATCATGAGCACTAAAAAAAAAAACCTAGCTCTTGATTGCTTTTTATTTTTAGTCAGTTATTTAAAGGTCTGGTTTTAGGCCCAACTTTTTCTATAAGGCACAGAAACTTTCCTATGCAGATTACTGATTTTTTTTCTTCACTTCTCACTGATAAAAGGGAATAATACCCTATCTTAACAGTTGTATTAGTAGATTCCTGCACATTTTATGGCAGTACTTAACACAATATATTGTTTATTGTATCCTGAAGAGCAGATACTAGTAACTTGTGTAGAGAAAAGCATCTGAGTTAAGCAGGGATCATAATCAGCTCTTAATTCTATAGCAAGAAAAGTCATCATAGTCAAATTTATATGCTAGAGTAACGCAAACTGTCAATGTTTTCTTTTTTGTTATTTCACTGTTCTTGTCCAACTTTTTTTCAATTAGTGATCTCAAAATACCGCCATCTGCCTTCCCCTGCATATGACAGTATTTTGGATATGCCGTATCATGTATATGCCATCTTTGTCAGAATTATTTAATTCTCATTATTCATTATTTTTATGAATATCTAATAGTACCGTGGGAAGACATTTGTATTAGTAGAATCAAGCCTCTGCACCACTAACGTCTTATTGTCTTTGTCTTAGACTGTCTTCTTATTCATTCTGTTTTGTGACATGCAAATACAGGAGTTAGCATTTACTCTCCAAGTCCTGAAAAAGAAGATTAGACTAAAATGGATGGTGATTCAGCCATGTAATAAAAGTTCAGCTAGGAAAGCATAACTAAAACAGCTGGAAAGAGTTTCACTGGTGATCTAGGTCCAGGAGGGAAAACTTGATAAATCCTTGCATTTATCAATGAGTCCAAGCATTTAATGACCCCTGCAGTGAGAAACATGTTTGAAACAAAAAACTGATTCTCTCCTTAAGTACGCTAGGAGATGGATATGTGCCTTTCAGATGGACAGAAATTTAAAAGAGAAAGACAGAAAAGGGACCTCCTGCTCATTCTGAAAGCTGCAGTCTACAGCCATTTCTCCCATACGTGATATGCCGTGAAAAGATCATAATGATCACAGTCATTAGCAACACACTGTTGAATGCATGCTCTAATTTTGATGAAATTGATGTGGCATGACCTAAATGAGAAAAGTGGCATTCAATTCAGGGACACTTGAAAAGATAATTTATTTGGTTCTTTAAAGATCTTAGTAGAGGAATGCTTGTAACTTACTGTATGATCCTTCAAAGAAATGACAAAAATATTTGTTTAATCTTTGGTACTTTAGTATAAGAGGTCTCCTAACTTAAAGTGAATAAACTATGTTTTATGAAAGTCAATGTTTTAGAAAGCAGAATGGTAAACAATGCCATCATAAAGAGTTTTGTTTCTGGCTCATGGAAACAGCACAGTATTTGGCAAGGGGTTAATGCTGTTGAGATTAAATCAATCTTCATTATAGTTGCAAGGAAAACCAATATTGTGGTAAAAGATCTGAATGTGCAAAAGCAATATTTACTGTGCGAATGTTACTAAAGGAAGACAATTAAAACAAACAAAAAAATGCGGAGATTAGCTCACATGGAAGCCAATATTTTATATAAGTGGCCATTTATATACTGGCCATTACCGTGGAACATGTTATAGCATACTTCCTTTGAGAAGATAGAAGATTTTCAGTGCTGTGTTTTCTACATAAGCCCAGCTGTATGTTCTGACAAAAGATCCATGAATATTTGGTCAACTGGGGGCATTTCTGCGTAGATGTTTTGTGAGCTGCAGTTCTGAGCTATCTAGGTGCTAATCATTTAAAGAGGGCAAGGCAGGATAGAGTGAGAGAGAGGGATTGTCCATCAGCATTTTCTAAAGAGCTAAAAGGCCTCTAGAGAAATGACATTTGACTTCTTAAAATGCAGTTCATGTTATCAGCGACGTGGTGACATACATGCCCTGGGAAGATTAGCAAGGTTTGCCAGATACATTTGAAGGTAAAAATATGTTGTCAGAACTTAGCAAGGCTAGGAATGAAGTCAAGCGCAGGTGTGCTGTCAAACAGTACTTCTTTAAACCAGTCACAGTAAATTTGATGTTCTTGAACTTGTTCATGATATCTGTGCTGAGAGATAGGCCAGCTTGCCATATTTTCAAGGTGGTTTGGACTGTTAAAAGGTGCAGCATAAGAGAGGATCTTAATTATAGGTAAGTGTGTGAACAGAGTATGATGTAATAGAGTTAATAAAGAGTGGTGACTAACATAATAGTAATAGCAATAGGAGTTTGTGATCCATATCCAGTAGACTTCTCATGCGGTTGATAAAGATCATAAATTACTTTTCTAATTAATTGTTTGGAAACAAAATATTTTCATTTTGCTTCCTACTCCTCTTCCTTGATTGCCGTGCTTTCATTTTAATTCCATATTTCCACTTTTCTGCTCTATTTCCTCCTTACAATAATTGTTTCTGCTGCTTTTCCTTTTGCTTCTTTTCTGCATTTTTACATTGCAGCTGGTCTTCATCTAGAAAGCACAGTGTACCCACTTTGGTAACAAATGCCACCAATCCCTTGCATTGTCAGTCATTAGGCAGAAGTGTTTTTAACTGGATAACAGCTTCCAAATTATTCTCACACCATCTGCTTGTTTAATAGTCTTTATAGTTCATGTTTTTGGTTTTGTTCAGTTATTCTTTAAACTGAGAAGTTTCAAAAGAAACACTACTCTTTTGCCATAGTATTACCAGAGCTGATTTTCTTCACTACCTCTTGGTTTAGTTCAAGTAGACCCCAGTACTGACGCTCTGTAACTCTTGGTTTGCCACAATAGACTGTATCAGCTGTGTAATTTCAGAAAACAAAATTTACTTGTTTTTGGTAGAAAGAAAGTATACTATTTGAAGGCTTAAAAATGAAAGAAAAAAGCAAATAGTTCATTTGTTTAATCTGCAGATTTTAACCCAACTGTTACCCTATCTGTAAGTGATATATTAACTTTACTCTATTTCTTGTATTATTGGTGATTTCCAGGAATGGAAAAATGACCTTGCTTATCCCTCTAAAATCATTTCATCTGTGTAGTGGATCCAGCTACAGCACACTATCCTTTATGCATACTGATGCTATTCTAGGGACAGGCTGCATCTGGACTTAGAAATGAATCTGGAGGTGCCACAAATCTCCTGAGACCCCAGGTAGTATTTTAAACGTTAGGGACTCCACTGGGATTGGGTACTGGGAAGTGGTTGATTTACTTTCAGTAGATAAAGATGCTAATTTTGCCAAGCTGAAGAACAATAATATGTTGCCTGAAAGCAGAATTTGTATTATATTTAATATTTCCAACTTTGTAATTTGTGCTCAATAGCAATTCAGACAAGAAAAATATTTGCAGATGCTGTGAAAAATCCATCTTTTTTCAACTACGAGTATTGTGGCACGGTAAGATATACAAGTACAAGCCTGACTGGTCTTTAGAGGTTTGTGGTATGTTTAATTCTCTGTATTGTGCTATGCCAAAAGTAAATTTTCATTCTCACTTCAGCTTCTCTGTTCTCTCCTGCATGCATCAATC
>JAOWBP010004006.1:14094410-14108953 GCA_028571105.1 Tragopan temminckii
AAACAAATGGTTTTCTCCTACTTGAAGAAGAGTGTTGGGATTGTTAAATTACTAAAGAATAGTAAAAGCCTCATCTTCTTCATGAGCAAATGTTGCGAAAAGCTGTAGGCATGGAAATTTCCTTCTGTATAATTCTGGGGGCTTATGCCATCAGTATGAATGCTATGAAAATACGAATAAATTACTACAGTACTTAAGATAACCATTACGTGACTGTCCTTTCAGAGGGAAATTTGCTTTCTTTCCTTGTCACACACGTTTTTTGTTCCACATACTTCAAGATTCTAATAAAATGCATTTTAAGTTCCAAACATCGTATTCATAAACCAAACGTGTCTACAGATCTCAATTCATTGAAGTTTATCATCTTTTAATATAGGTATTTGCCTATGCTCTTTTAACGTTTTCAGCATAATGCCAATATGGGAAGATACTGCAAAGACTATTTCGTTGGTTTGGCTACAAATTGAGGTGTATTTACTATTTTATTTCTTATTACTTCCCTTATCATGAAAAGCAGGAATTACAGCTTAGTTACTTCGTTTATATATATATATATGTATATATATATATATACACACACTAATTAGTAAACACACATATATATACTAATATGTTGCAGTCATGCAATCTTATGTCACAAAACATGACTCAGTTTTTCCCTATATATTTTACTGCCTATATTTGTCAAGCTTACATAAATTAAGGCTTTTGGTCATTTTATTAGTTTTTTCTATATGTATTAGTTTATTTGGAATATATAGGGTTTTTTTTCCAGTTTTATAGCTAGAAAGTTCTCTTCAGATCAGTGTTGTTTCTGTTACCTACAGCTTTCTTGTTCTAGGGTATGATGTGGAAATTATTCAACAAAATGGTATGGTCTGTTTTATGCAAAACAGCAGATAATGGTGATGAACCCTTCTGGCCAGAAAACCTTTGGAACGCTTTGCTCTGGCTATCCTGAATGAGGAGCTGTTCTCTTCTTCATCCAAAAGTGAGCACATCTGCTCTCGGTGAAGAGGATGCCCTACTTTGTAGCAGGCAATTTCATCATGGAGTTTAACAGAGTACTTCCCTCTCAGTCAGGTTCCAGCTGTGCTCTAGATACAGACACTGGAACTATTTTTCCTTTTCAACTCCTTCAGTGCTATGTTATGACAGAAAAGAAGTATCCTCTCTGTGTTTGCTTGTCTTGTGTCCTTAGGTGCTGGTGAGGTAACAAGTCCAAAGTTCCTTTTCCTTATTGCTCCACCTTCAACAACTAAAATATAGCTTGACTCTAACAGTGAGTTACTGATGTACTCTTAGGTTTCACACATGTAATGTGTAATGGTCTTTTATCTCATCATACCCGCTCAGTGTGCTGTGGGAGGAAGCAGAACAAAACTCTTTAGTATGGCTGTCTCATGCACATTCAGTCAATCCTCTTTTAAATGCTCGCTGCTGACCTTTTGGATGAGGACTGCCAGAAACTTGATATACAGAAACTGAAACATTGGCACTCTATTCAGAATTCGGAAAAAGAGGGAAATTAAAATATATCCACCAAAAATGAAAATAGAAATTGATGGAGTATGTTCCTTTTGCCATCTGATGCTTTTCACAGGCTGGAGCTATGCCTCCAAGGCAAGATGCACCTGTGATGCTTTGCTGAAGGCGTGAGCTGGCAGTGCCAAGCCCGGATCTGCCATCCCTGGCAGCACCTGGCGTGTCTCCGAGCTCTGACACCACAGAACAACAGCCCCTTGACAGGACTGTGAAAGAAAATGCTTGAGCTGAAACAATGGGTTAAAAGTTAGTTGATCCATTGAGAAATACTGAGATCAAGAAAGATTTAAAGATGACAGAAGGAGCATTGTATCATATTGCTAGGTCTGGCCATCATGGAGTTTTTGCTACCTTTCTTCTTGTCCCCTTGTTGAGACTGTATCAGCTGTAGATGGTACCTGCTGCTTTCTCTGAGGATCGGTTGTTTTAATGCCTTTCACATTCTTTGGGCAGAGTTTCAAAGTGGAACCTTATCATATTTCCCATATATGTCACACTGTAGGAATTGTACTTCAGAAATTACTAACATCTTTTGCTATCCATGTGAGTGCTAGCAGTTACATCTATTTCTGTCTACTTGGGGAATTTAACGCAATAGCTGATTAGTGGTATTGAGATAACCTATCCACATATGAATAGAAAATTTCACATTGCTCATGTATTTCACAACTGGAATTTCTTTTTCTGATGTGTTATTTATAACACTTTGGGTTATTCTGCCCTTTTGTGTCTGTAACAATGGGTAATATCTGATGCGTGCCCTTTGGAGGAATTTCTTTTTGTCCTTGGTCATATATGCTTCATACGGCATACATAAGTGTATCATTTCCCCAAATAAGCCAGAGTATAGAAGTTGCCAATCAGAGCAGTGGCTCAGCTACTTGGGTATCCTTTTCTTTGGCAGTAGACATCGCCAGATGCTGTAGAAGAAAATAATTTGTTCCAAACCTCATCTGGGAACAAGCTTGTGCCCTGAAGTTCATCATTTTCACAACGTGTCCTTTGAAATGTCGCATTTGCTTTTTCTACTTACGGTTTTTGAGTTGTGTCAGCTCTGTAAATCATCTTTGCTCTTCTTTCAGATTTTCTAATACCCTGTCTTTTTCATAGTTTTCACCCTTGATAACCTTGACTACTTTTTGTTAGTTTTTAAAGTGGTTGTTGCCTTAGTAATAGTAGAAGTGCAATTTTCCTACAACTTAGGTCAAGCTTTTAGAGTGATGTTTCTCTCCTGTGCACATAGCACATAATATGAAGTTTTTCTGCATGCTGACATGCCTCTATGTTAAGAAGCATGGACACTGCATAGTAGCAAATGCTTTTAAGCACACTATTGATTTGGACAACCATGCTTTTAGAATTTGCACTTCTTAGTTTTTCTCCCCTCAAAATTGTGATTATTTTTTTACACTAAGTACAATTCTAAAAGTTACTTTTGCACTGAAATTATGACATGTTCTTTTTATTCTGTTACGTTCCTGCTACTGCAAGATGGATGTTCATTAGCAACTTGAATTAACCGAGCTGAGTTTAACTACAGATTTACCTTAGGGATTACCATGTGGAATGCCATTGTCTCATGCCATTTACAGAGATGGAGCCAGGGGACCCGTGGTCTTAAATTACTAAATTAGGTGGGATGAGTATGTGCTCATGTCCAGTGCTTTTGTAGCTGGGATCATCTTATAATTTGCTTATATTAAACAAACAAATTGCCTGAAAACAAGAGGAATTCAATGTTGCTAGGAGACCATGCATGGCACATTGCACTGAAGGAAAGTTTGGGGAAATTATAAGCGTATGAGAGAACAGTCATCCGTTTGCTTTTGTAGTAAATGCTATTTGATATTCTGCAGCTTAATATCATAAATAATGGATGTTTAAAAATAGATGGGCTTAAAATTAACTTTTGACAATCTCATAAATAAAAGTGAAGTCACTTCCAGGTTTGCATATTGGCTGTGTGAATATGGCTAATTTCTTCTGGAGAGCTGCATTTAAAATATATGCATATATCTGTTGAGAAGTTTCAGTGCCTGCCCTAAGAGTTTCTTTTCTCACTAGATTAAATATTGAGAAATAAAACCAAAATATGTAAATATAGTATGCCCAAAAGCAAAAAATTAATTTCTAACACAGATGGATTTCAGGAGGTCCCCTGCCAAAAGATTTGAAAATTCTTGTGCCAAGGGGCAATTTGCTTGTAACAGAAGAAAATGTATCCAATTACCCTTATGAGATTATAAATTTTGCTCCCTGACCAATCATTTGATGGTGTATTTGCAGTGAAGGTATAAGCAGTGGCTTTCCATTTCTTGTGATCTTGAGAATGATAGGCTCAGTCTATATTGTACAGTCTATATATTGTATATTGTTTCCCTATGTCCCCAAAATAGGAGGAAATCAGGTAGTAAGGATCATAAGTTGACCAAAAAAAAAAAAAACAAAAACAACATTGTAGGCAAAAGTAGGTAACAATTTTTATTCTATATATACTATTCCATCATTAAAAAGTAATCTTTTGGGACAGTTGTTAACTGCTATGTAAGGAGTATGTTTAACTCCATCCGAGTCTTGGATTTGCTGAGTGAAATTAATCTCTTTCTGCTATACACTGTGTTTACTTGCAGATAGGAAAAAGTAGCAAAGCAAAAGCTGAAAAAGTATGCAGGGTACGTTAGGTGCATATGTGAATAGCAGCCTATAAGCTTTGGGTCTTTCCTCCATGAAATGACTCTTGCTTGGCTTCTTTGTTGCTCATCCAAATCAAACCTAAGACATTCCCAAGCAAGTGAAAGTTCTTTATAAGCTTACTCTGAAATCAGATGTATGAGTGAATTTGGCCTTCACACTGTAAGTCTATGTCAGTTTTAGCTCATCCTCCCTTCTGCTACTGTGATTTTTATTGCTCAGAACCTGGCATTGAAATTCCATTTTTGTAAGTAGTTTTTCAGTCCTTCCATTCAAAAACCTTAACTATGGATTGTAATCATGTAAGATGAAAAGGTTTTCATATTGAGTTCTTTGTAAAAATCATAAATTCCCCATACTACAGCTTCGTGCAGAGCAATGCTGGCTTTGCAGAAGATGCTTGTCAAGCTGTCACCAAGAATAACCGAATCCCAGAGCAGCTGGTATATACTTACCTGACTGTTCTACTTACGGAATGAGGAGCGCTGTTGAGGGATTTCTATGCCCTGATAGCACCTCTGGTTTTGAATCCTGCAGGGGCCTGGTCAAACTAATTAGACTTCCTTCCTTTAATTTTACCTATCTAACAGACATTGTCATTCAGCATGAGTCTCATAGGAATTTTGTGGCTGTTAATTAGCAAAAATTGTGGAATCACTAAGCGCTCAAAAATGGTGAAGAGAAAAACATACAGAAAAAGGAAGAGAATTGGGTGCAAGAAAAAGGAGCACAAAAGAAGGGGGACATGGATGAAATATAGGAGATGGCTCAAGGTGAAAGGACAAGTGGAAGGCAAAGGGCAGCATAACTCTGGCATAAGATGAAGAAGAGACAAGAAGAAATTCTTACCTCATTGAACACGAATGAGGAAAGAGATAGCATTATACTGCTGGCCCAATCGAGCTCATACGATTTCAAATATTATTCTAATTTTCAAATATGATTCTATGAAATACATTAAGGTTTGAATAGTTTATTATAATTCAACAGACAGTTTTGAGCAGTAAGGCTGGTTTATTTAATTTTGTTAAGTTGATGTGCTTGATTATTCTGCTTGTTTTAAACTAATTGTAGAAAAACGGAATAGAAACCCAGGCTTGATGGGTTCCTGGACAGTCTGATCAAGTGGTTGGCCACCCTGCCCATGGTATGGGAGTTAGAAATACATGATCTTTGAGGTTCCCTCCAACCCAAACCATTCTATGTTTCTATGATATGAAAGCAGATCTGAAAAATACAGTGTACATAAAATCTTCCTGTTGTATAATGTTCATACAGCTGAGCCCCACATATATATATGAAAAAATCTCTGTTTAAATCTATTATGATATAGTTTAGAGTAGTGTTCTTCTGCCCAAAACCTTGCATTCCTTTCTATTCTGATGTAATTTCACAGAAGAGGTCTTTCACATCTGTAATATTCACAATTGTGGGAAAAATGTGATGGACAGATAAAATTAAAATGACTGATCAGTGTCAGGGAGTTGTCTCAGACAGGAATTAAAATTCAAGAAGGAAATCCTTTATTTTATTAAACATCTACAGGATAGAGGTGTTACAGAGTATGCATTGGAACATTCAAATTCTACAGAATACTGCTACAATTGATGAGAACTAGTTATTTGCTACTTAGCGTAAATAGTGATCTCTTGTACATTCTTTATTTGTCGCTGAAATTTGTCATCTCATTGTGTCTACTGACAAAATAGCTCAAGAGTCTGGCAAACACATTAATTTCTTAAAAATGTCTTCCAGTTCTTTTTTTCAAGCCTCTCTCTTTGATAGGATTAGAACACATAGTGAATCTTGTGGCATCTTGAATTTGCTTGCTTCTTCCTCTAGACTTGATTCGTTTATTTTTGTCTCAGCTGTGTTTAAAGATGACTATGGGTGGTTATCTAAAGATAACAACTTCCAAGTTTCACCAGGTCAGGCTTGCTAGGTTTCTGTCCAGGTGACTGTCAGAAAGAAAATTGTCTTTGTTGGTTCAAAACAATAGATTCCCAAAACAACTTTAAAGAAAGAGTGTTTGTTGCATTTTGCAACTTACTTAAGGATTGTAAGGTCTCATGGAAAAGCCTACTAACCCCAATGAAAAACTCTCATATACCATTCTGTCTTGATTTGAATTTTACCAGTGTAAGTTTTAAGCGATTTCTAACCTTAACTTGGGTTTATGACCTTCCATCCTTTTTATTGTTTAAGTCATATAAAAGTTTAATATATTCAAAATAGTTGGCACGTCAGTTACTTATTAATACGTGCGCCTGTCTCCAAACAGACCCAATTCTGTCCGTTTCAGCATTCACAGAAGAACAGCAAGAGTAACAACCTTTGGGAAAAGAATGTAGCTGCAATTAAAAGTGGGGGAAAAAACTACCACATGCTATCAGTGAAAGAAGTAAGCACTGATAAAGCTTTCCAAAAGTCATAGTATCTGGAAGTCAAGACCAGATTTTTTTTCTTAAGGATGCTGTATCCAGGAAAAAAAAAAAAACCTCTTCAAATAATCCAATGCTTTGTGTTTTTCAAGAAATCAAAGCAAATGATTACAGTGATTCCCTTTATAATCTGTCATTTTTGAAAATGTATCAATGATTTAGGCATCCTAAAGGATTAGGTAGTCATGTGTAGAAGTCCCAAGGAAGAGTTTGTGTGTGGCACATTTGTCAGGAAGAAATTGAGTTATGTTGAAGAAAAATTCTCAAGCTTTCTGGAGATAACCCATTGTGAGTCCACTGCCTTCCTGTACATAGACTGGGCTGCTACAGCCCATATTTCTGTTGGGATTCTGGGCAGCTAGTGGTAGGCTGTTAGTCTGCCCTTCTTACAATAGATTGCTATTGAACTCATAGAGTGACTTATGGCTTAAAAAGGTTTTGCTCCAAGAAAAACTTGGTAGTCATACATAGCTGCCTTTGCTGATAAAATGGTCATTGACTTGTGAAAGATTAAAGATCTGTCCTCCTTTCTTTGCTTTCCAGGAGAACCTTGCATTTTTCCTTTCAACAATATATTTTGTGAGTGAGAACACTTAATGTAGTGGAAGTTATTTCACGTATGCCCTTACAGCATTCCTGTCTTCTGGTGGCACTAAGTTTGACCATAATTTGGCTCCTAGTAATAACGCTGAAGTGTGTATTTGATATCAGGTATTCAGAATATGAACAGCTAAAATGTGAAGAGTAGAGCAGGTGCTTTCAGAGTATTCCATGAGTAATCATCTGCAAATCTGAAAAAGAAAATCTTCATTCCAAATTTGTCTGCATACAGAAATCAAATGTGGTATTGCTAGATCACGTAACATAAATTTCCATGGATGATGCTAGGAAGCTACACAACTCAATAACAGGACTCATTTGAAATAGTAGTAGTCAGCCTCTGCGTGTGAAATACGTCCTCTCAAGCATAACATGTTCAACATCACAGTAGAATAAGAATATACGAAGCTTAGAGACAGAAGTAGCGTAACCTACTCACATGGGTGATGTGAGAAATAATTATTGAATGTTCATGAAGCAGACAGAAAATTAAAAGTGCTATGGAGTGGTTGCTATTAAAAATCTTTACCATTTGATTTTTCAATTAGGTTATGTTATCACAGTATTCCCCATTTACTTAGTACAGGGACATCTAGGGAATACTACAAATCCAGTAATGCAGCAATGGCATTAATTATTTGCAAATGTAATTAGAAAAAATAGTGGTGATCTCTGATGCTCATGAAGTGAAAATTTACTAGAGAAACTAAAATTTAGGACTAAAAAGATTGCATTTTAGAATATGATTTTATTTATCAATCTCAAATGATGCTATGCAATCTTGCACTTCAAACATTTCTGACTGTGCCTGTGTAGATGGGAATGATCTGATTAGGAAAAACTGGCCTCATTTAAAGTAGCACTGAAATGCCCTTTGACTTCAGTAAACCAAGTTTCATCCTTAGTTGCTTGCCAAAAAACAATAGCCACCTGCCATAGAAGAGACAGAATCAGAGCCAGTGAGTGTTCAGCTTAAAGCTGTGTGGAATCTTTGTGGGGTGATTCAGAACTCTTTAAAATTCTTCTAATTATCAACCAAAGACCTCAAAGTAGATGGATTTAGAAACCTTATCTTAGAAAAAGCATTTGTGAAATCTTAAAATACTCAGGTATTGATGCAAAAAATGTTGATGTTACCTTTTTTCCCCTGCACAGTATTTTATTTCTAAAGTAAAATTTGCAAGTCTAGAATGAAATAAAGATCTCAGTGATTTTCATATGATTCAAACTTAAGTTCATTTATATGATTGCTTGACCATGACTTTTTCTAATTTCAAACAGTCATAGCCCTGTGCTTCGTTTCACGTTATTTCAAAGGCAATATATTCCTTAATCTGTAAGTTTTTGATTGCACAACCACCCCTGCATAAAATAATTTAAGGTAATTGTGACACATTCACTTTATGATATAATTCAGGGATTGCAAAGTGGGAGACAAATCTGTATGGGTTTGTAATTATTACCTGCCATATAGTCCAAATAAGAATCTACTCATTTGCTTTTTTTTTTCCGAGTAATTGCACTAAAGTATTAATTGTAGGAGTGCAGGTAAGTATCCTGTGAATACATGCTGGTTACGCTTCATATTGAAGGTTCTATTGGCACCGTAAATCTTGAGGTACAAAAAGAAAGTGTGAATGCAACCAAAGGAGCTGAGAGCGGGGATGAAGGGAACAAGAAGAAAACAACCTCCTGTATTTTTAGATGGTAGTAGTTATAGTTATTTTTGCAATACTAAGAGTTTTTGAAACATTTTCAGTAAGTCTATTGACATTTCACTGGTAGTGCCAAGGCCTGGGCACAGCTGCTTGGATGCTGTGCTGTGCTAACAATGCCATTTCTCTCTCAGCAGTTTCCCACAGAAATTTTGTGTGCATATGTCTTTGGGATGATGTTTCTTTACATTGGTCCAACTTCCAATGGCTTTGAACAATGTATTTATCAGAGGTTGCCAGATAGGAATATGGCTTGTTATTAAGAGCATGGCACAGCGTTCAAGGCTTGTTTGTGGCTGCTGGCTGCCAGGAAATGTCTTTTAGGCTTTAGATCAGGTCGAAGAGCAGGAAGGTAAAATGTTGCAGTGTTGCACTGGAGGCAGTGGGAAAGCCACTTATGCTTTAATGTGTTACTCTGTTTAGTCTCTGATATTTAGAATGGTGTTGTCCGTAAGTGTAGGAACTTGTACTGCATCGTGAGTTAATTTAGACATCTATTTGCTATCGTCCAATGATGTAGAGGCACCTGAGGTGTTTAAAGTACTGAAATACAGATGAGAGTTTCCTGGAAGGATGCAGCACTCCATGCCACATAGGCTGCCTACCCAGTTTGCCCCTCATGGAGGTAAAAGCTCTGCTCTGTGTGTCATATTGCTGTAGATTGACCTGGCTGTGTTTGCTCAAGGATTATTGTGCTATACCTCCTAAGATCAGCTATAAGCCCATCTAAGCTGTTCTCCATCTAAAACCAAGTCAGAGAGTAAATGTCATTTAGTAATAGCTTACATATTGTTAATGGTTCTGGTTGTTACAAAGATATATATTTTTTAACTAACTAAAGTATGTAAAAAGTAGTAATGCTACCAGTAAAAGTATAACCTTAATTGAATAAAAACAGTAGAGCTTCAATGGTTTTGCATTTTGAGCTAAAATATTCTGTGTTGTATTTTCCTGAAAAGACCTATAAGCTTGTGTTTAACATGATTGAATAAGTAGCTGTTTTCCAAGAAATAGTTTATGGTTTAACCTCTGTATATTAGCTCCCATGCTATCAGTTTGCTCCAGTCGCTTGTCATCTACCCACCCTCCAGAGTGTGTGCTAATTCTTTACTGTGAGATTTTGAGATAGCTCAAGAGTTGACATTAAGGTCAAGATTATCAATAGCATAAGAAGGGCAAGATTTTTACAAGTCCCTGAAATGGATTGGTGGTTGCCTTCAGGCACTGCACATACAATTCATAATTTCTGTCATACATATGCTGCTGTTTTCTGCAATACCCCGCAACAAAAGAGCAGCCTAGTACATCTAGCGTGCTATCAATTTTTGTGATGCTTCTTGTCATGTTCCTTATTTAACAAAAAGCAATTAAGTGCATAGGCATCTCTAATTAATGCAAGAGTATTGTGGTATTCATATATAAGCTTTTTGTGTGCCTTTTGTATATTTACATACAATTTAAGCATTCACATAGAGGCAAAGGCGAGAGGGGAAGTTATCCCAAATATTGTGTGGTTTGATTTCCTTTTGAGTTATTGTTTCACATTCCAGCCAGATGCTAAGCAGTGGCATTTAGTGTGTAACTTTGATCTGGTTTCCACCTGCAGTCCACTTCCAGATTGTCACCGACATGGGGCAGGATGTAAGGGAATCCTGGGGTCAGGAGTGCAGTGGGATAGCTGTGCCTTCAGCAACTAATGATGTATATATATAAAAAAAAAAAATTGCACTTGCAAAATTTTTCTGTTTTCACAATGCATGTAGTATTGATATCAGTACACTTACTGTGCAGTTTTGGCAGTTTTGCATTCAATCTGCTTATTAATCCATCTCCTTCAGAGCAACACCAAACAATCACACACCTTTAAATGAATGCTGCATCTTTCAAGAATTGCTATGCACAACAACAACAACAAAATGTCTGAGACAAAGTTTTCACGTCTTCCTCCAAAAAAGTAAAAATTGTACACATAGCATATAGCATAATACTGGGAGGGTATATCTGGCTTTATGGGGTGGTGAGAAGGAAGAGCTTTAGAATAACCTACAGACTTCCAGGGATGAAGGTGAGTATTATACTTGGTAACTGGGACTTTATCACTTTTTCTTATATTGTTAAAACTAAGCAAAAGTTGAGGGATCCTTATTTCAGATCCCCATTGTTGTGCAGGACTGTTCTACCAGAAATGCTTCCAAAATGACTGCCTTCATGTCTGAGCTGTAGTAAGAGCTTAGCAGCTATTTAAAATTTCACATTACACTACTTCCAGCAATATTTATGGTTTTCAGCTGCTGAAAGTATGTCCATTTGTATTTGTCTGTGCCAAGCTGGCTTGCCTTTCTTCTATAAATATCTAAATTGCTGTGGGCATTAACTCTACTGTTATGTATTTAGTATACTTTGTAACTAGCATCAGCATTTACATGCCATAAATGTCTCTATGCTTTGATTAAATTATAAACAACTAGTTTTTATTACATGTTAACATATGAAACACAGCTTCTCTCTCTTTTGAGTAATCATAGTATTTTAATATTTCAGCTAAGTGTATTCATAACGCTATCTATAGATATGAAGTGTTTATCTCATGGTAAAATGCAGAAATAATGGAATACTGCATAATCATGATTTGCAAAAATTGCATTACAGGCCAATTTGGCTTGAGGATTATTCTGTACTTGAGTGAAGCAATGCTGACCATTTCTTTACTTCATTTCTTTACAAGAAGTAAAAAAGTAAAAAAAAAAAATGGAATTTATTTGCAGAAAAACTATCAGCAATTTGGCTACTTGGAACTTTCTGCCTTAGCAGTCTTATAATGGAGGAAATGAAAATGAAAATGAACTATTGCTTTCTGATCTACTCAGTCTTCTGAAACTTTTGGATAAGTTTTCAAGTGTGATGTTTTACAGCAGCCTTAAGGGAAAAGAAGTAGTTTTCAAATACCCTGAAAGGAACATAGTCTAGAGAATAGAGTATTTTGGGAAATACTAAGAAAGGGATCTGTTTCTTAAGGAAAAAAAAAAAAAGAAAGATCATTTTCAGAAGGTTGAGCTGGGACATAAGACGATACCTCAAGAGACCTCAGCACACCATGGGTAATAGCTTTTATGGTTTTTTTTATTTCGCTTGTGATTCAAATATTTTGATATAAACAAAATTGAACCTTTCCTCCAAACGACCAGCCTTTCCTGTTGCGTCTACTCACACTGTGATATCACATTTGATACTTTCTTTTAGTGATTGTAGCTACCATGGAACTGATTAGAGCATCACAAAGCCTGGATGTATAAACACTTGAATGAAAAGGTCCCCAGTAGCTAAATAGTTCTCAGTGCAATTTAATGCTGAAAGAGATAATACAAGGCAGCATTATAGACCCATGCTGTTTCTTTCTTACAAGGTGATGCAGTCTATAAAAAAAAAGTTTAAATCAATTTAACTTCAGTCTTTTTATCATTATTTCTGCTCAAACCCTTTTTTTTCCTTTAAAAAAAAATTAATTTGATAGTTTCTAGCCATTTTGGTATATATTTTCTATGATTCTTCCTATGATTCTGTGAGATGTATCTGAAATAATATGCACTTTAGGGGTACAAAGGGGCTTTCCCATTCTTGACTTTAAAAGTGAGGTGTCTTCTCCAGGGACCGTAGGGATTGTTCAGGTAATGGGCCACGGTGTAGAGCAGTGATGAACTCGGCTGGCCTTACTTTGTCCTTGCCCTAAGTGATATGAATAGCTTATCATTTTGATAAGGACAGAATCATCTATAAATGAAAACCACAGATTATTTTTAGTGATTACCTTGTAATTAGTTTTGATTTTATTTCAGTAGATATTTACCTCAAGTTCTTCTTTAAAACCAGAATAAAATTAAAAAGATGTTGTGACCTTAGGTTACTAGTATTCTTTTCTAGCAAAATTATAGTAGTTCAGATCAGAAAATCAATCAATGCTTAGATTCTGTCTGAAAGTTTAACTTACAAAGCAAAGAAGGAACTGTGGATACAAGCTTTTACCCTTTGAATCTATCTTTGGTGGTTGCCAGAAGGTGGTGCTAATTTTTTCCACTGCAGACTTTACCAAAAAAGTTTAAATAGCACTAACATACTCAGTGTTCCCACAAAAGATGCTTAGAGTTTTCTCTGATCTCATACAATATGGATAAGCATAACCAAAATTTCTTTTACTGTACTTTTTGACACTTCTAAAAGTACATTTTTAGTGTCTGTAATCATTGGTCTTTGAAAATCAAAGTTGAAAATATAAATTGGTCATGTTAGTATTTCATTAACCATAGAAGCATGTCATAGAATCCTCAGAGTTGGAAGGGACATCTGAGGCCATCTAGTCCATCCCCACTGCAATGAACCGGGCACCACAGCTGGATGAGGTTGCCCAGGGCCTGATCCAGCCTTGCCCTGAAAGTCTCCTTACAAGAAGGGCTAAAGTCATTGCATATCTCAACAAACAGCATTTAGTTTGCGTATTTTTCAACTTACTGTGGGTAACCAGTCAGTTTGCAGTGAAGCATTTTCATTACCAGCACACTGATGCATCTTACACTGAAGCATCTTACTGTGTCTGGCTCACTGGGTTGCAGAAAAGCCATTCACATTATGCTTAGATTCTCGGTGAAAAATAGAAACATCTTTTCTTCTATCTTATGGTCACAGCCTCTATCATTGACAGTCCCTGAGTATTAAGCAGTTAATAGCTTAAAACATATTTATTTTACTGAGTGAGTCACACGTTAATTGAGATTAAGCTGTCAACTAAAATGCACAGAATGTATTAATGTATATATGCCACAAAGGATAAGCATGAACTTTTGAAATGAAATGGTATTGGTAGAAGGGGACGCTCATCTGAATATAACTAAAATGCAACCCGAATCATTTGGCATCCATTAGGTCTGCTAGAAGTTTTATTTTATTTTAAGATCTAGGGCTGGGGGGAGAAACTGCGGTAGGAGAGAATATTTTGCTGCCAACAGTTAATTGCTCCTGTTAGGATGTGCTGCCCTGAAATATGTGATTGAGGATTTATGTGATCAAATTGAGTCTTCCATTTCTTTTTGCAGTCTGATTCTCTTCATCTGAAGTATAGTTCATAATTAGCTGTTCATTTCTGTTAATTAACTGCACTTTTTTTGTGTGCTGTTTTTAAATGCTCTGAAAACTACATGTCCGTGAAAATTTATTTCCATTTCCAAAAAATGTGGGAAGATGAGAAAGCTATCAGTGTAAGTTTCTGGGTGTTACTGAGAATTATTCCTGAATATTTTCTTTCCAACTACAAACATCTTGTGTTAGTTCTGGATATATAGTGGATGATTAAAATCGAGCTAGCCTTAATGAACAGGCTTCTGAACAGAGTATGAGGGTGGATAGTGATAGGACAAGGGGGAATGGTCTTAAACTGAGACAGGGGAGGTTTAGGTTGGATATTAGGAGGAAGTTTTTCACAAAGAGGGTGGTGATGCACTGGAACAGGTTGCCCAAGGAGGCTGTGGATGCCCCATCCCTGGAGGCATTCAAGGCCAGG